>OVBX01005041.1:0-13659 GCA_900406325.1 Erucastrum elatum
CATAAGGACATAATAGTATTTTCATCTCTCCTTTAGGTTGGTTCTGCATTTGACTGAATTTCGGGTACACCAATACATTTGACTTCAATATTTAGGTTAGTTTTAGCAATTCTCCCCTTTTTTTTTATGGAACTCGACTTCACTCTATAGGTCTGAAAAAGAAACCATAACCTCATCTAATGTCTGTTAAACTATATAATATACATTTGCTCGATTAATGATAGGCTTTTCAAACCCTTACATTTATTTAGTTTAGTTAATCATCTGACCATAAATTATCGCAATAAATTGTGTGTGTGTGTGTGTTTGCATAATGATTAAGATAAATTTCAACCGAAGTAGGAGTTGTCCTCATTTTCAATGTCTCCGTATGTTGGTTGAGAGAAAACACAAGAAGACGGAGGAGGCGGAGGGGGATGAGCCGCCGTAGGTTGCGGTGGAGTTGACGGTGTTTGTGGTGGTGGTGCAATGACGGAGACACCGGCGGAGTTGTGAAACCCGGCGGCGACTTGGGAGTTGGAAGGTGCGATCAAAGTGGCGACCGCTTCTCGTTGCTTGTACTTGAGAATCTCTGATCGTACGGCCGTGAGTTCGACTTGTAATGCTTGAACTTGTTGTTGTAGAGCTGAGATTGCTCCCATGCATCCGTACACCGGATCTCTCAGCCTTACGTTTGCTTCATACACAAGGCTATTCGCCGCATCTGCTCTCTGGCTTTCCGGTACTTCCTGGTTAGTGTTAAGAATGTCTAAGATTATGAAAATATTAACAACAACATCGTTTAATTTTTCAATCAAATATTTTATAAATTATAATGAAACCGGCCAGGCTAATTAGCAATATCTACATTCTGAAACGACCAAATAGAAGATGCGTCTAGTGTCTAAGAGTGGATGATTGCGGCATTACTTATATATAACCTAAGGACCTTATGTCAAACTATGTGGGACTCTTATAGGTTCTCACGACTTTTGGGTGAGACATCGTCTAATGTACAGAGCCGTGCCTCCATTGTAGAAAATGAAGCTTCACTTACGGCAGCAGTTTTTGAGAAAATTGATAGGGCATCTTTTGTTAGTTTTTCATGCATCTTTGATTTTTCATTAGTTAGTATTTTTATTAAGTTACCTTTTATATATTATATTTTTTTTTAATCCTATATAATATAAAATATCTATATATGGTTTATGTCATAAGCTTTATAGTAATTTGGGTACGCCTAATACAAAATGGATGAAAGAGCATTAGGGAATTTTGATTGTTAACTAATAATGGTCTAATGGTTAATATTTGGTTGTTTTAATAGTATTTATAAGAAAGTAAAAATAAATAACAAAATTTTAAATATTATAAAATAAAATAAACAAAATGATAAAGTAATATTGGTAAATTTGTGTACTGAAAAAAGATTCAAAAGCATTTATTTATTTTTATTAGTTTTACATAGAAGAAAAAAATATTTTAGAACTTTAGGATGAATAATTTATTTGTTGATGTTTATTATTATTATTATTATTATTATTATTATTATTATTATTATTATTATTATTATTATTATTATTATTATTATTATTTCTATGTAACANTGTAACAATAGCATTTTGCTATTATAATTTAAAGTGTTGATGCATTTTGAACCACGCTTCGGTTAGTCATAAATGCTAGCACGGCTCTGTTAATGTAAACAAGCTCAACGTCTCGAAAATATCAAAACTAGATAGACCATTTCTGGAAAACTGTTTATGTGAAAAATCATATTTTGGATCAAACTTAACTATGCTATATATTAGTAATAGTGAGTGTAACTCACATCCATAAACTAATTCAAGAGTGAAAAATATTGCTATATCACTCGTATATTTCCCAGTGACCATATAACCAAACTATGTAGGACTATAATGTAGTGTGACCAATCCCAGGCATGGATCAATGGATAATAATTATTACTATATGATTATAAAATACGTCACATGATTAAAGCATGATGATATATGTGTGTGCTTTGAAATGGTTATTACCATTAGCATCTTGGATACGTTGCTAGCTCCAAATACTTTGTGGACGGATGCAAATCTATGAGGCTCATGTGGAGAGAAATAAGGAGAAAAGGGACATTCTTGAGCGCATCTACGGCGTAAAAGCTTACATGCCGCACAAGGAGTAATGGTGTTGAGTGTTCCACGAGGACCGGACATTGGTCTTCTAATGCCTGCCATTTAATGAGGCCAAGCATCTGCTTCTCTTTTGATCTTTTTCTTTCTCTTCAAACCTCTCCCTAAGCACAAGGAACCGAAGAAGAACTTTAGTTTTCATTAAAAAAGACATGAATATATGACTAAAAGGTATAAATCAACCATATCACCAATTTGAGTGGATAAAATCTAAATCATTGTAAAGAGAAAAAAAGGTTTCACTAATCAGATGTTCACTTTTTACCTTTCTAGTGACATTCAGGCATGCTCTCAGAGGATAGAAAGAAAAGGGAGAAAAGTATAAAGAAACAAAAAGAGAGATATTAAAGTCAAGTGACTTTTAAAGAGGCCTGTGAAGGAAATATAGCCGAGGAACGCTTTAAAGGCAAGTAAAAAATCACGTCTAAGATTTAGTGGTCACGATATATGTTGCACATGTGTATATATGTTTCAATATATATATATAAGCAAAACTTTAACTGGTTTGTTATAGAACTATCTTTTTTTAGCAACGTTATAGAACTAGTTATGGAGATAAAAAGGGGGTTTGGTAGCTCGAAAAGCAGAACAAAGTTTTGTTAACAACTGAAGACATCGAGTTAGTGAAGACTGAAGAGCTGTATTTACTGCTGAAGCACGTGAGCCGTAAGGATTTTTGTTTTACTTTACGAATCCGATCACACAAATTATAATCATGTACTCTATACATGCATGTTCACCCATACACCGGCCAGGCAACCACAGGTGGTTTTCGTAATCAGCGATAGATTAATAGCTTTACAAGTTTATAATGGTAAAAAGTTGGTGAAGGAATTAGAAATGATATTGTTAGATGTTTATTCACTAGAAAACAAAAAAAAAGTGAATGAAAAAGATAGTTTGATGATATTGGCATGTTAGTTCCATGTCAAAATCAAGAAACCCCATCATCTTTATGTGTACGGGATCTTCCTTTTTCTTTCTTTATGTTATTATTATAATTATCGTTGTTGTTTTGAGTTATCTCCAGCTTCAGTTCAAAATCCAATAGAGAGAAGAATATTTGCTTTGACTCTAAGAAAGCTTTGCACTTGTATATTCTTGTTTGACCCCTATTTATAGCCTAAATCGTCGGCCCGTTGTTCTCTCTTCGTTTTCTTTGTATTTGATTTGAAATTTATTAAATTCTAGCGATTATCACAGAATATAATTTAGGATAGTTAATGACATATTGAAATATCTGGAATCTTGAGTGTTTACAGTTTTTCTTTCTCAAAACCTTTTTGAAGGTTCGTTCCTCTCAAGTTGACATATACCTGCTCTGGGAACTTTGTGTTGGGCCGTTAATTCGTGGGCCTTAAAACTGAACTACTTCCTTGTTTCCTGACTGTAAATTCGCTATTACAAAGATCATTATGCTAAAGTTAAACAGTTTTATGTACATCCGAACCTGCTTTGCCTTCGGTAGTGAAAGACTTCGTTAGCTTGAGAATCTCATCAATGATTTTTTTTGCTTAAACTTTGGTGAAATCTCATCAATGCTGTTGTTTTCCTTCCATCACAAAACTACATGAATATTTTGCAAGCCTTTTCTTTAAGAAAAAAAGAAAGAAAAAAAAAGCCCACATGAATATCATGAGATAAATATTATTTTAGTGAAACCCAAAAAATTGCATATTCTATGGAAATCTTCTTTTTAGGAATATATAAAATGAAATATATAGTGAACTGAATTTTTTTATTCTAAACTTTATTTTGGAATGAGAAATATAGTGGGATTGAAGAATGTTGTAAGGATGAATGTCACGATGAATAATTCTTGAGACTTATATAGTAGAGACTTGAATCAAAAATTCTAAACTAGAGATGACATATACACTTGGAGTTAAATTAATCCGCACTTAAACTTTTTTGTCCAGTGGCAAAGCTTTTCCACAATAATTAACCAATTATTCAGAACTTTAGCTAAAATAAATAAATAAATAAATAACACAGAACAAAGTCCGGCTAGGTCGGAAACATTGTTGAAGTGGGAGATGAAAATGTAAATCATATATGGTTTTTGCTTACACATAATCCACCATTTGGATATATACTAGTGGATGATCACACGCTCTGACTTCACGCATGTTAGCCTTTACTTTTGTCAAGCTTCTGTTTCCAAACTATAATTTACTACACTTGGAAGAGATAAATTCTCGAAGACAGATGGTTGTTTTGGACATAGAATCATCATCATAATCATCTTGTCGATTGCTACAATCAACAATGCAGTCAAAGGGAGTACTGAACCAGCCAGGCATACACATGTGCCACAAAGTGAAATGTCTTTTCAGCAACTAGTCTCACCACCGTCACAAGTCAGTATTATACAAGAAAGGTCCAGGTTTCTTACATGACAAGCTTGCAATGCAAAGACTCTTATGTTTTACACGACAAGGTCATCATTCCCTAACATTCTGTAAAAATCACAATGTTGAAATAGTAGATTTTGGAATCAAACGTAGATTTTCAAATGAGAGATCAACCAATTTGTGTTTCAGAAAAATGTTCAAAGATTCCAAAAGTGTTGACATACCACCACAAAACTATTGTTACAACAACAAACCAGAGAGCGTGAGAGAGACGAAAACAATTCACTATCATCTATCTGAGAAGAAAATACGGATCAAAACCTTCCCAAATCTCTCCAGCAAGAACACTAGACATATCCACCAAACAATCATCCACCGACTTCTCATGTAATCTGACAACTACTCTGAACATGTTAGACACCAGAGGGTTCCTCAGAAACGGTTTCAAGGCTTCCCCGAGCTCAACCATGTCAGCAAACATAGCTTTCTTGTCATTGCCATCAGTTGAGAATCTGAGAACACAGTTGGAGAAGACGTAGAGACCTAGGAGATTACCATAGAGTGGCAAAAACACATCCTTGTGGTTCCCTACACCGCCCACCCAGCTCTCTCTTTGTTTCCCCACATGGTCTTTAGCGAAAGAAAGCAGCTTACTCTGGAACTTACACCTCCATTCCAGTAGCTGCCCTTGGGGCAAGTCTCTATTTGCTAGCTTCTGTAGATGGTCACAGCAAAACTGCAAGATGAGGAGCTTTTCTTCGTGGTGGTTATCAATTTCCTTGTCGAATACCCGCCTCACTAGATCACTACCTCCCTTTAGCGGAGAAGTGTAATCTGCCGTGTTGAGGACCCATCTCGAGAGATATAATAAATACTCGTTCCAGTGCCCAAAGACGGAAGCTAAATGGTCGAAGCTCAGTTCCAAGACTTTCTCAACTTGTGTAGGAACTTCAATGACAGTGGAGAAACACTTCTGGACATCTGTTGCGAGTTTTGACCTGATGAGATCATCTTCGTCCTCCAACAGTTTGATGCAAGTGAACCACATCTCCAGGATTTGATACGCGTAAACATCGCAAGCGTTTTGAAACTTGCTTGGTGAGGGTGTTTGGTCATGGTTTGAGACAAGAGGACCAATGAGCTTCGCTTGTTCTAATATACCGGATGCTATAATAGCCTCTGCAGATGCTTGGCGAACATTCACTTGCTCGGATGATGAGCTTTTCTCTTTGATCAAGTTAACGAAGTAGGAGACACAATCAATCACACAGCTCCATCTCGGCTCCTCTTCCTTTTTGTCAAAGAACAAACCCGTGAGATGCTTCACACAAATCGCTAGGCAAGACATGAGTGTACCTCGTGTCTTAACGTGTCTTGTTCTCTCATATAAAGAAGTCAGTCTACCCCAAAGATGAATCACCGAATCATAACTCAACGAACCAACATAAATGCCTTCAACAGATTCCCCTTTGGATGCTTTTTTGAACATAAGAAGATTCCATTGGCAAAGAATCCTCAGAATGTAATTCTCACATCTATGATTCTTCTCCTTTTCCAAGAGATCCAATAACATCACCTGGAGACCGTTACTCGCCCAATGCCAAATACTGCTCGTCTCTGAGAAACTAGAATCTTCTGCTTTCAGAAACTGCAGAAACCACTTCAGTGTTGTCAGACGAACTTCATATGACTGATCAGATATACAGCGAAGGAGCCTGTCCTTAAGGTCAGGAAAGTCTAACACTTCAGGAACTTTCTGCAATTGCGAATTTGGTCTTTGAGTGATTTGGAACACTTCAGCTGCTTCATCAGATGGCTGAAACACGCAACCAAAGTAAGACAAAGCTGCCTGTTCCCTAAGCTCAGCGACCGTAGGGTCATAGTAGGAGAAACCATAAGAAGCGTCTGCATCCAAACAACCTTTAGATAAATCCAAATGCAATTTGTGTACATCCTTTAGATTTTTGCTTTCAGAGCATGTCGACCCAATAGCTCGCATATGATCAAGCACTCTCAAGAACGATGTACTGAGGATAGGGCAAGGGCACATCAATGGAGAAGCCATCCATGTGCATTTTGCAAGGACATTGAGCAGTTGTACGATAATCTGATCCTTCTTAGAGTCATCAGCAAGGTCTCTACAGTTTGTATCCAGGAGATTACCAAGTTGCAACAGAACGCCGTGAAGATAATTGAAAGATCCAACTTGGACCTCATTAGAAGGCAATGTTGAGGCAATGCGGAGGAGAACGCTCTGTAGCTTCTCATTGGAAACGAGACCTACTAAAGCACGGGACGCCAAAACACGAACGCGGAGATTGCTTTGAGTAGAGCATTTCATGATAAAGCGCATGAAAACGAACGGGTCCAGGTCATCTCCCGATTCACTTGCAATGGGTGAAGGCTTGAGCCTGGATAACAGAATGAGGATGGGCCATAAACTCGGATGGACATGATTTGCGAGGTTTGAATCTGATGGACCAGATGTGTCGAGCATATCAGTCGCTGCCTTTAACTCACCATATATGAATGGGTGCAACAAGGGGTACCTTCAAGGAAACCACCACAATATTAACTAGAGAATGCAAACAGTGTAGAGACAGCTAATAAGATTTTATCTAATAGACATACCTGTGAAAAAATTCAAGCCCAGTCAGGCCACGCCGAGCAGATCCACGTTTTTGAACATTAAGGAAACCAACCATCCTGCGGAGCAAGGCGGTGTACGCAAGTGTGGCACTGTTTCTAACCTCCCAATATGGTGAAGAGAAGGATCTTATTGCAACAGTCATAGCCTCCGCGGAGAAGCCAGAAGTATCAGTGCCCAAGTTTGTGTCGTTGAAAGCAGCTTTGAGAACATTGAAGGCATGCACCGTTGGAACAACACCTTCATCACGGACCTTTGAAAGTTTTTTACTCGAATGCAAATCAGATGGATTGACCTCCTCTTCCATATGTTTAGAGCCTTTCTGTTCCATGGGAGCATCCATGAGGGGCTTCCCTGCAAGACCTATCAGCCACCTAAGCGCATGTGGGAGAAGCTTCTTTGGTGAACCTTCTGGTTCTGAGAGAAACATAGCAATGAATGCAGCAGGAATGCCTGCACTTCTTCTTAACAAATCGTCCACTGTTTGTCCTTTCGCCACAGTTCTCTCCATAAGCTGCTCCATCCAGGATTCTGTCAACCTACAAAGTCTTTAAAAAGATAAAACACAAAACATAATATGTCAGTAAGCATTAAAAAAATTACAAAGACACGCAAGAAGCTTAAAATCATACCTTGGGTCGTTAGAACATAACAAACGGTGGCACAAAGCTGAAAACCCAGCTCTTGTCTTATCAATGGCACCATTGTGCTTCATTTTTAAAAGCACTTCCAGGAAGTGATCTCCAATCTTTTCAAGCTGCTTCAGGTCAAGTAGTGATTCAGAATTTCCTACCACAGAATCGTTAGGGATTGCAGAAGCCAGATCACCATTTTCTAAAGGTGCAAGGCTGCTGGTAGGTAATGGAATCTTTCTTATGATGGTTCCTAAAAGAAGACTCACCTGAAGAAAGAAGACAGTTTATCTCAGAATGCTACTTCTAAGAAATTAAAAATGATATAAAGAGCAGCTAGTATTGATAAGAAACACACAAAAAAGTGATGTAAGAGAATAATGGATAATTGTGAGAAAGATGAAAGAATCAGTACCTCCTTCATGGCGAGCCAACAACCTACCATAACTACCTGTTCTGATTGTATTGTTTCTTGCACAGGTTTTGGATGTGTATCCTTTTGCTCCTCTGAGAGAACAGTAGCAGAAGCATCTTGAACATCTGGCAAGAAACTATCGTCATCTACAATGTCATCCATATCCTCATCCAAACACAAAGCATCAGCAGAAACCACCCAGAGTGCTAACGTAGTTATTCGCGTCACCAGTTTAAGAAGCTTTTCAAGTTCCTCTCTCATCTCTGATACACTAAATAGCACTGCGTTAGAGTTCCAATCCAATTCCTCGAAAGTATAGCGCAAAGCCAGTAACACCCCATGAACAAAACTGTTTTTGCATGCTTCAGAGAGATCACGCTCTCCCTCCTTCACACAAGTATCAAGCCAATGAATCAGTGATTTTATATACTCAATCACAGGATACTTGGACTTGGAGTTCTGGTGAAACCCATTCGTGCTGCTTTCACACTCTCTTTGACAACAAACAACATTGGTTGAAACCTTGACTATCCATCCAAGATCCAAGACGTACTTTCTAAAGATAAGCCTTAGAGTCAAAGAACCTGCATCACTCTCTCTAACACGTGGACTGCAGACTAGATGTTTGGCCCAGGGGATAATGGTCTGAACCATGTCTTCACTTGAAACGCCGGTAAATGGAGTTGGAAAATGAAGCAATATACGGAAAGCATTTTCCCTGAGCCGGTCCCAACTATCAACAATCGATCCCACCAGTAACAACGTTGAATCATGCGAAGTGACAATATCACAGTATGGGTAAAGATGCGAAGTGGCTTCCTTAGAAGGTACAACAGGCCAAAATTCAATCATGATTTGTATAAGTTCCGTCGCCATTATTTTTCTCCTGTATGGAGCAGAAGGGTAGCAAGACAGAGACAGAAACGAACTCAGCCACCTCATAAACTTGAACAGACTCTCTGCTCGCAGGACTGCATCCTCGTCACCTTCTTTGTTCAAACATTTTTCACTGCTTCCGTTCGCTAGACGCGGTTGCCAGCTTCCTAGCTTATACTGCTTTTCCAGCGACGTGCGAACCCGAGAAAAAAACTTCCTGAACAAACTTGTCCATTTCATTTGAAAACCAGTAGAAGATGACCTCATGTTCAAGGGAACAGCCTCCTTGATGAGATAGAGCTCGAAGGGGGATGGAAGACTAGCAGTCTTGGGATTTAAGAAGAGTGTCTCTGCCGCATCCACGCGAACGGACTCATCAACATGTGTCAACGCCATTTTTAGCCACTCAACGGGAACTTTTAACTCGATACCCTTAATTTTGACAAATGCAAATGCATCAGCGCTTCCTTTTTGCTCAATATCCCCTTCAAGGAATGCAAGTGTACGACAAACTTTGAGCAGTGACACTAAAACAGCAACCTTCTGCTCAACTGTCAGTTCCATACTAATGCTACTCAACTCAGTATACACTAGATTGGACTCTTCCTCACTCGACCCAATTGATATCAAACCAAGCAAAGGAAATATACACTCCACATCCAGTTCTAGCAAAACCTGTACTGCATAAGTATTCAAATTGGACCTGAGTTTCGACATTCCAGAAGCCAGCCCGTAAAGAAAAGGAGGCAAACAATGCTGTCGGTAAAGCGCATAGCCCTGTTCCACACCTTCACTCCCCCAGCATTCATCACGCAACATCTCAAGGAAACACTTTATAAACGACGTGACAGCACAGCACACATCATCATCAACATACGCATTCGCCATCTCAAACAATAGGTTAGGGCTCATATCCAACAGAGTCTTCGCACCTAACCGCCTTGTCAAGGACGCTAACGGAACGTACCTTCCTTTACACCGTGGTCCCAGACGAAGAAGATAACTGACGATCTTCAGCAGAGACTCTCTTACTTCCACTTTATCATACGTCTGGTGAACCGTGGTTTGAATGTCTAGCAAGAGGTCAAACATGAGATGGACTTGTTTAACCGTCTGGTTCAGAGGATCCTCCAAGTTGTTCCATATAATCTTTAGCACCCGGGACACCTTGCTGTCTGGCATTGGATCATAATCTTCTGCAAGATCATTTAACGTAGACATTTTGATCTGCTGCAAGCAGATCTGCATCACAGTAAGTGCGTGGAAGTTCAAATGGCTGTCAATGGGATTCTCGCATAGATCACAAAGCTCAGGCAATATTCCATCGAACAGAATAGTCTTGTGATCGCTACTCAACCGAGCAAAAGAGGAAACCAGAACACTTCTAGAAACTGCCGTAAGAATCCCTCGGATCAAGCAAAGCCTACTCAAAGATGAAAAGCTGGAGATCTCAGAACAAATATCTCCACCAAACGGAATTTTACCAACAATATCAGTAAACTCAAAGGCACCACCACTCCAGCAAAACAAACCTTGCGCTATAAACAACCCAAGCTCCTCCTCCTCTTCAAGACAAACCTGTAGAGCAGCACAGAAACTCACACCAGCAGCCACACAACAGTCCCTAGAAAAAGCAGCAGACTTCAGAATCCTCATCTGAACATTAAAAACCTTCTCCATAAAACTCACATCCTCCTCCCCACCAACCAACCCTTTAAACTTCAAAGGAAACCGCTGAAACAAGTAGTAAGAACAAGACAAAGCCTCTTGGCACTGCTCCATAACAGTAGGAGGAGGTCTAGCAGAAGCCTCGGTCTCCAACACAATCCCATTCAGCCCCGAGACAACGTCACGACCCACCAGAAGCGCGCAGTCTTCGATAATATCAACCAAGTATCCCAATTTAGGCATTCCCATAACAGACAAAGCAACTCTAGCCACACAGAACCGCTTCCCAGCACCGTCTTCCAAACCTCCATACTCATCACAAAGCTCTTTAAAACAGGAACTGATAACGGGATGGAACTTACGGGTTTTAGGTAAGGATGAAACGAGAGTCCTGTGAAGAGGCTGTGAGTTCTCCATGAACAGAAGCTCCAAGTAGAACCTGATAGCTTCTCGTATAAAAACTGGTTCTTTCTCGTCTTTGTTCTCATTGGTCTTGGAGAGGACTTCACCGAAGGAGGCAACGACTCTCTTTGCGTGATTAACTTGCGCGTAGGTTGAGTTCAACGAGATCAACTCTTGGATGTGGGAGTGAAACTTGGGACAGGAGTTGGATAAAGTAGATTGGGTCAAGGAAGAAGTGAAGGAGGTTGGGAAGACGATGGCGCTGTATGTGTAACGGTGGCGATGCTGGAGAGCTCGCCACTTTGCAGACATTCTTGGATGAGCCTAGAGTTAAGAGAGAAAAAGTTAGAAACTTTTTTTCTTTCTAAAAGTAAAAATAAAGAGAATAATGAGAAAAGATCACAGACTCAAGGATACAACACAAGTTCAACAAATCAAAGAAACCCATCAAACATCATACCTGAAGACTCGAGAGAGATTGAGCTTGAGAAGGTCGTCGAGAGCTTGAGAGGGTCTGAGAGAGTGAGTCGAGAGAGTGTTAGTTACCTCAACAGTGCTTGAAACCCAAATCAGAGGAGATGAGAGAGCTCGTGGTCAGCTTCAGAGATGAGAGCTCAGTTTCCGTCGGAGAAGAAAGAGAGAGAGAGAGAGCTTGAGAAGGGTTTGTGTCGGAGAAGAGAGATGGAGATGAGAGCGTGGTGGTGGTGTGAGTCGGGGGAGAAGTGAGCTCAAGCAGAGATACGGCTGCTGCGTCTATAGTTAGGGCTAGGTTTAGCTGTAAATATTGATAGATATCAAGGGCATAAATTTAAATTTCCGTTATTGCCGGGGACTGAATACACTTCCATAATTTACTGGTTTAGTTTTTTTTTTCTTTGGAACATCTCGTGATTTAATCTCGTAGAGATGAGAAATCTTTCGCTTATAAACTCACTCAGATGAATTAGATATCAATGATATCGAATATAAAAAAAATATTATGAATAACAATATTGGACCTATAAAATTGTCAACAGTTTAATAGTATAACATAGGAAGATCTTTTATCCATACCGAATACATATGAGATTTTAGAATAATAGTTGTTTATTATAATGTTAGATATGAAAATTAATATACGATATAAGAAATAGGAATGCTTCATTAGGCATTATATAAAAAAATGTAATGGTTTACAATTTTTAAAAATTTAAAATATATTTATACGAATATCCTAAAACAAAAATCGCTATAAACCCATAAAAACTCAGTTTACGAACAAAATACATTGTCATAAAACCATTTCCGTAATACATTTTTTCTATCTTCCATAATGTAATATTACCATTTCATAAAAGAAAATGAAATAAATAAACTTCAAAATTAGAATAAGAAAATATACAATATAAAAATAATAATATTACATTTTTTATTTAGTTTTACATTTTTACTATTCCAAATATCAAAAACACGGCTATAAAATCATTATCCTAACAACATCGGTCTCACACAATTGCCCCCACCAAAGAACACTTCATTAAAAAAAAAGAACAATTGCTCCACCATCATTTGAATGTTGCCAACCTGAGTTTTATAAAATCTTTTTGTGATGAAAAGTCTGGAAGAAATTAACTTGAGGAAGGTCAACAAATAGGGTCAGCGAAGGCTAAATGGATTACTAACACAATTATGAAGCAATACAAACATAGATTCTGAAGTTGGTGGAAGCGGGAGATATTTTGCTAGCTGAAAAAGCTTCATATTTCAATGCATAAATAGAGATTGTTAATAGTCGCTGGCGTCAAAGTATAATTGAGCTTGCGTTCTTGATGGAAAAGAAGAGGAGGAGAAGTAGACATTATAACATTAGAGATGATACTATATTACAATATATCTGTACACGTATCTATCATTTTGGTATTAAAAAGTTTTATGACATGTGTACAATTGTATAACCCTCATGTTAATTTTATTTCTGAGAGAATATGTACAAATTTTCCTGTTACTGCAGCATGCTTTATTTGGTATAACAAGACCTGTAAACAGGAAAAGTAACGATAAGTTTTAGTATTGAAAATGGTAAACCTCATATCGAATAGATAGATTAGGATTTTTTTTACATATCTAGAGGGTTTCACAACCATATCAAACCAATATATATATATATATATAGAGTCAAGGAAATAAAAAATTATGGTTAACTTAAGTAGAAGAAATTAAAGTTAATTATCTATACAATATATCGTAAGTACAAAAATCTTATACGAAAGTAATCAAATAAAAATTAATAAACAGCAAATTTTATTTTAAAATTAAATCATAATCATTTCGGATGATATGGTTTATTTGATTGGAAGTTTAATAAGTGTAGATATTGTTAAACAATTAATTTTAGATTGTTATGATATTTAACTAATTTTAGAAATGAATGTAAATTTGAGCAAATGAAATAAAAAATTCTGATAAACGTTTAGTAATAGAAATTTAATGTTATATATATATATATATATATATA
>OVBX01005042.1:0-13659 GCA_900406325.1 Erucastrum elatum
AAAAAATATATATATATATATATATATATATTAGAATGTAGTTTGATCAAAAAAATATTAGAATGTAAAATGTAAACTTATAAAACCTTTTTCCAAAAAAAAATGTGAATTTATAACAAAATATCCGCAAATTAAAATTCTAAATCATATATCATTTCCACAATTTAATCAAATATTTACATTTAAATTGTGACTTGACTGTAAACATGTTCCATTTTCATTTTTCTCGTCATAAATAGTTACTTTATAAATAACTCTATAAGTAACTATGAAAAATAAAATCACGTTGCTGGGTTCATACGCATAGTAAAAATTACATACCAAAGATTATAAATAAATACTTTTTCGGTTTCAAAAAGATTTATGTTTGAATTTTTTTTACACATATTAAGNAAATACCAAAAATTACATACGCATATTAAATAAATACTTTTTCGGTTTCAAAAAGATTTATGTTTGAATTTTTTTTACACATATTAAGAAAATATATTTTACTCTTATTTAATAAAAATTGATTTAAAATTTTAAAGTATCTCTTTTGATTATTTCACACTTAAGAACCAAACCCGGCAACTTTTCAAAGAGAAACCCTCAGAGCCAAAAGCCAACAGACAACTACAGTCCTTGGAGCCAACAGATAACCCAAACCGATAACTAAACAAGGAAACTTCACATATTAAGCAAATGAAATATTTCTTAAACCTGATTTATTTTTAGAAATGCAAGAATATTAAATGAAGAAAATGACTGGCAAAATGATGACTCCAAAATGATGACATTATATTTATATACGAGCCAGTCACGTAGACATCACGAGTCTCTTTAGTAACAAGAAGCAAAAGCTTTGCTATTTAAGGCACTGCTCTAAATTCTTTTTGTCCTTTGTCTCTCACGAATAATCTATTAAATGTTCACCGATTTCAGCTCATTTAGTTATGAGATATAATTCTTGTACATATTTACTGTTGGGCTGGATTATATGTTTCTTTTTATTTATCTAAAGATGTCCTAGAAGTATTTGAAACTAAGCTGTAATGAAATATGAAATCCAAAGATAGAATTTTTCCGGATATGCAAATGAACCTTAAGCATAAGTATATATTTGTATAGGTGTCAAGAACAATATGTTTTAATTTCATAGTATATTAGATAGACAATGTGTTGACATTCCAAATCTATTTCTTTACCATTCGACCAAAAAGTTCCATATGTATTATATGCTCAAGGTATATATTTACTTGATTACACTAAGTCGTAAAACATTTTGTCAAAAAAAGTTGTAAAACATACGTACGTACGTCTCATCATTTTTCATCATCTGACTCAGAAAAACAATTCTTCCGAGTAGACCGCATTAGAACACGCGATAAGGAGGAAGTCAGAGACGAACATGGAATTGTCTTACTTAAGGGTTACCATGGAATGCAACCTCTATTGGATTTTGACTAAGGTTTACGAACGGTGGTGTTGTTTCTTTCTTTTGAAATATTTTTTTAACTCCCTACATTTCTTCACAAAAATTTACTTAAGAGAACTTTAAAGCATTTTATAAATAAGACACTATACCAAGTAAAATCTAAATTGGAGAAGAAAATGAGATAGTTGTATTAACTAAACATATCTAATGAGATAGTTGTCCACTAATATGGATTTTTTATTCTGGAGAATTACACCAAAGATGGAGCTTGACGTGTTTGCATGGATCTTATGGTATATTTGGAAAGCAAAGAATAATAATGTTTTCAGTAACATTGACATGGATGCGAGAGACACCCTAAACTTGGCAGTAATAGAATCCACCATGTGGGCGGCAGTACAAGATCTAGAAACCAAACGAACTGTACAACCACAGGTTCAACAATCTCTAGCCTTTACAGGACGCTGGTGTTACACAGATGGATCGTGGAAAGAGAATGATCTTTTCTCGGGACAAGGTTGGTATAGCACACTAGAAAGATTCGAGGGACTAATGGGTGCATAAAATGTACGGGCTAGTCTTTCCTCCCTTCATTCGGAGATTGAGGCTTTAATTTGGGCAATGGAGTGTATGAGAAATCTAAGACAGCCACAAGTTACGTCTACAACAGATTGTACTCAGTTGGTGAAGATGGTTTCAAAACCAGAGGAGTGGCCAGCGTTCGCAAGTTATCTGGAGGATATCAAGAAGTTACGAGAGAGTTTCAGGAGCTCACAGTTCATTCATGTACCAAGAACGGAGAATCAAAGGACCGATCGTTTAGCACGCAGTGTTAGACAGCAATCGTCTTTATTCACATGGATGCGGAGTTCCTAGTTTGATCCACAGAGTCTGTATGAATCTGTATCTTGCCGACAAAAAAAAAACAAACTAAACATATCTAATGTTTTTTGCTGTTTTTCTCTAAAATAAATAATTTCTGTAATAGAGATGAAATTTGCTATAATGTATTCATATATAACAGCATTTTATTAGATATAAAGTAAAAATAAAGATTAATTTAATATAAAATAAAATAGCTACTCTTATTTTTAATAGAGGTAAACAAGATGGCTCAGAAATGTTCTCGCCTGCTGATGTAGGAAATGTGTTAGCAGACGCCTTTGCTAGAGCTGGTAATTTTAAACATTACATGCGGGTTCTGGCTCGTTTGATGCGTGGTAAAACAGGTGTGAACAGTGAACCAGTGATTTAAAATATTTAAACTGCAGATGCAAGTCGAGTGGGTTTTATGCGGAGCGGATTATCTGAGATAAAAAACTGAGAAGGTTTATCCCTGCTGCAGTGGCTCTCCAAGACGGATGAGATTCTATTTGTAAATATAATTGAATATCTTATGCAAATATCAGCATTATTCTCATTTAATATAAAAATTAATGTTTTAGTTCTGTTTTCTTGCATTCAAAGAATTGATGTTCAGCTTTTAATTAATGCATTTTTCTTAAACACTAAAACATGAATTAAAATCTCCAAATATGAATGGTGGAACTGTATTGCGAATCAAATAAAACTAACAAAACTAATAAATAAAAGTAAGTGTATAATTTATTTTAATAGATGTGCCAATCCTAAAATAAAAAAAAAAATCAGAAGTAATCTATAACAACTGAATTACTTGAGAAACTATTTTTCTCTTTTTATGGTGACTTTTTGTTACATAATTTTCTGCAATAGATTGTCATGGTATTAATATACGCATATATAATATATCTAACAAAAACTCAACATATTTTTTTGTTATAAAGTAATTTTTATTTTGAACTATATTGATTGAAAAATTATTATATATATTTAGTTTGGGTCCACGGGTAAGGGTCCGTTGATATAAATAAAACGTCTAAAGAGGTATTATAATTCGATGCAGGTCCATAAGGATCCTGCGATCCTCTCACCAACTTACTTAAGTCTGACCTTTTGACATCAATACTCTTCGTTTTGCATATGAGCACTTGAGCAATCAATAACCCTACCTATTTCATTCATCTGCATGTCCTGCATCTAACTATATCATATATACAGTACTTGAACTCCATACTTACAGCGAGCAGTACATTTTTTTGTCTTAATATAGTTTTTTTAGTGACGAACAAAGGATGTGATTGGTCTTTTGATGTAATGAATCTTGAAATGAAAAATCTAAATATTATGTCTTTTAAGTTTGCCAAAACAATGAGAACCATGCACAGGCCGTAAAAGCAGATATGGGAACCGACAGTCTATAGCGCGGTATACGTCAGGAATGAATACCCTCGAAGATCAACCACGAGCAAAAGTCTTGCAGGATATATACAGTTTGATGAGATCAGAATTCTAATACACCTTTACACATAAAGATCAACTTGACCTACTGACTTCATTAACTGGATATCCTTCAAAACTAACATTTATGCGTATGCGGGTTTGTTTTAGCTGAGAAGTGAGAACACTCAAATTCATAAAGAATGGATTCTTTTGGTTTACATTTTATAAAGAAATAAAAATGAGTAAAAATTTAAATATGTACACAAACAATTGCAAACATAAACAATAAGTTTTGATAAATCCTCCAAACACAAATTAAAGAAAAGTGAGAGTCCAAAGGAAAAAATCAAGATATTTGTTTTGTCAAAAACTTCTTTTGAAAAATGACATAGGAAAAAGATTTATCCAAAAACTTCGATTCTTCAATGTTTTATATCGTACGTGGACCGTTGTCACAACGCAAAAGAGTTTAGTTTGATATGAATAAATACGATCATACGTATATAAAGTTAAGAAGAGAGAGACAAAACAAGCTATAGGATATTTCTTCGCAAAACTATTAACACGAGTTAAAAAAAATACCATTCACACGATTTACCAATGAAAAAAAAAATGTTTGTATAATCGGAATGGGCGTGAAGCCCATCACGATCATGTGTAGATACAGGTGCACATGGCACAAGCTGGAACTTTAACTCATTGCCAATCAAGTGTACGTTAGCTAAAAATCTACAATAGTGTATGTCAAAACAAATACAAACGAATATGCGTCCGAAAGAAATAAGGCATATTCTTTTACACACAAGACAAAATGAAAAGCAATAACTATTTATTTCTGTCGCTATTTTTGTTAGTGGGTTAAACTATATTCATAGTAATCTAACTAATACTTGAGTTAAGACAATACAGACATTTTTCTTTTGTAAACTTACAGACATTTTATTCTCAGTGTGTTTTCTTCTAAAGAAAGAAAAGCTTGCAAATATCAACAAACGAGTGGCTGACAAAAGAGACTAAAACCATCTCACAACAGAGTTCCAAGTGACTTGTAAGGCAAGGAACCACGCGAAACTAGCAGAGTAGCATAAAGAAGCTGGTTCCATGAGTCTGGAACTCCAGGTAGACACCAATGGCTACAATCTTGGAACGTTCCAGTTGCAGGAGAATTTCCAAGAACCTCCACAGGCTGTCTGTACACCGAAGGGTGACCATCGGTTCGATACCAAGTCATCTTCGTGATGTTCATGTAAAACACAGGCGTTTTCATGTCCGAGATCACTGATTCCACCACTTTCATCATCCATGGATACCCTCCTGTGTACGTCTTGTTCTGTATCGGTCTTGTTTCTCCATCGCATTGGCCTCCTGCATTCCACGCTCCTTTTCTACAGTTCAAAAGCGAGTTTGCTGAGCTAAAATAAAGCTCTTTCACATACTAAACCCGTAAAAAAAGCAACATTGCTCGAGCTAAAAAAACTCTTCCAAACACTAATTAGACCCCAATCAGAGATTGCTTGGAATTCAAGAAACCTAATCAGAGATTGCTTGGACTCCAAGAAACCTAATCTTACCTAAAATGTGAAGAGGAGTAACCAACGAAGAAGACTCTGGTTCTGGTACTGTTGATATTGGAATCAACCCAATCAGCCCATGTATGAAGAGCTTTCGTGTAAGCTTCTTTGACTTCTAACTTCTCGTAAACTCGATTTCCCTCTTGGTAATAATCTTTCCTGTAAATTCAAAACATGAATCATAAGAACAGAAACAAAAACGAAGTTAGACTTTTATGTTCATACCCTTCATAGGTTTTCTGGTGAGTCCACCAATGACCAGTGTTAAACACAATAATATCTGCGCTTTTGTATATCTTCTTGATCGATCCTTGGATCACGTCAAGCCTCAACGTCTCTTTTCTCTTGCCGTAACCATCTAAAACCTCTGATTCTTGAACTAGGAACGGTGACTTGATGAAGTCTACAGAGCATTCAAAGTCCTTCACCAAAAAAAAAAATCATAAACTTTATCAACTAATCCAAAGTCCAAACCAATAACAGAGAGCTGAGATTACCTACTTTGAATCTGAAACCATAAAACCCTTCGTTTTGAAGATTACTTTTTCTCCAAGAAACCTTTGAAACTCTGTTCTTGTCTTTCAAAGCTGACCTAAGTGAACAAACCAAAGACTCCCACATGTTTCTATTCAACGAATCTCCAACGAAAACAAGCCTCTTCCCTCTCAGAATCTTCAGCATCTTTTTCCCATTGAATCTACACACTCAATATACAAAACAGAGTCACAAGGGAATGGCAAACCCGTAATTAGCTTTGAAACAAGAACTGACCTTGGGATCGAGCAACCATGAGGTTGCCATCGGTAACCTAGAAAACCCGAGTCGGGTCTACCGTTCTTGAAGCAGTTGAACTTATCTTCAACGAAAGGACAGTAACCGGGAGAGTAAACCGGTTCGGTATCGTCGGAGACCCAGCTTCCGTCGAATATGTCGCAAGAAGTCAGTTCTTTGGCGGCGTGATCTATCTTCTTCGACTCGTTGTTGACTCTGATTCTTATCGGAGAGACAGAGTATAGCGTGGCTGTGTCTGATGCGGAAGAAGGTGAAGTGAAGAAGTTAGCGGCTGTGAGAAGACGAGAGGTGAAGCTCGAGACGATCAGTGAGGGGGAGAAAGCTGGGAGAAGCGAAGAGGAGAGGAGGAAGAGAGAGATAAAGAAGAGAGAAGTTAGAAAGATATGTGTTTTCGTGATGAGGAAGAGGTTCTTTGGATCCGCCATTGAAACGTCTCCTCTGTTTCTGAGGAAAAGGCAATATGACCTGATCTCTTTGGAGGGAAAACGAAGATCCAACGGTTTGAAATTAAATAACTTTAAATGTGTTTTCTCTCATAATCATATTCCTTAAAATGTTATAAGTTTGTACTTAATATAAAGTCCACTTATATTATTGTTCTGAGATATAATTCTGTATATATTAATTTAGAGTCATTTATCTTATTTCCTGAATATACTATATCATTTATCTTCATATTTTTCCTTACTTTCAACATTTTACAAGGAATATCACTCTCTCCAAGCTTATTATACATGTTATGTAATACAAAGATTCCATAACTCCATGCATAAAACAGCCAGAAAAAGATTGAGAGAAATATAAATACGGTATGTATCAAATTTGTCATTCATTTCATTTCCTTTGGTTTTCAACTTCTTACACTTGCTCATTTTATATCTTGGGAGCCAAAGTTACAATATCTTTGGCAATTGACACGAAAATAAAGTTTCAAGAAAACACACAAATTCAAGAAGCGACCTTTGGTGCTTCTATACAGATTGAAACTTTTCTCTAGTAATTTCAGCAGTTATTTTATAAATAAGAGCAAGACAATCACTTTGGCCCAAAAAAGAGAGAGAGAGAGATACACACTCACTTTGTTAAGAGGTTCTCCTTATTTGTGCTTCTTTTTTATATGCCTCTGTCAAAGTTGTGGTTGGACCAAAATGGTATGTTTAAGGTCACCAATATGCAATTTATGTTCACCCATTGGGATTCTCCTCTTACCATACTCATCCACTACACCAAGATGCTTGCAAGCATCAACATCGACTTGAACAGTCCGTTTTGCACCTGCCGTGACATGAACTTTTTCAAACGCTATCAATTGTTTGTTCACATCCATTCCCTCTATCCCGGTTTTTGGCGGCTCGGCAAAGACGAACACCGTGTGGGTTCCGTCGCGTTCACCTGTGTTTGACACTTCAACATGGATAGGCATTTTTGGAAACATTTCGCAGTTGGCATGAGACACTTTGATGGAGTTAGAGGAGGAGTTGAAAATGGCAGAGTTGAGTTTGTATGGAGAAACCGATAATTGGGCTAGTGGGTTTTGAGCTAAACTGTGAGTGAAGGTAGTGTAACTTAAACCGAACCCAAATGGAAATACCACTGGACCTTTATAGAATCTGTAGGTCCTTCCTGGATAATCTCCAGATGCTCTCATTGCCATTATCGTCATTGGCACTTTTGCTACGTAGTCTTGTGGATACCATGTCATTGGTAGTTTTCCTCCTATCAAAGATAACATAAAAATGTTAAACACTATTTGATATATAATTATGGTTTTTATATTGGATATGTGATTCTAAATGATACTAAGCAAAACCAAAAACAATGTTTACCTTGGTTTATAAAAAAAAAAAAAAAATGTAACTAAATCAGGGTTACGTACCAGGATTAGTAGCACCAAAGATGATATCAGCGATGGCAGCTCCACCAGCTTGACCCGGATACCCGGCCCAGATAATAGCAGTGACACGTGGATTGTTCTTAGCAAAAGATACATCGATGGGTCCACCACTCATTAGGACCAGAATGACTGGACCTCTAGAGGCTTGAGCCACACGGGTCACAAGGTCTTGTTGGTAACCCGGTAAGAGAAGCCCGGTTCGATCTCTTGTCTCTGCCTCTATGGACTGGTCCAATCCCATCATAAGAACCGTAGCATCAGCTTCACGTGCCGCCATCTCCGCTGCACCAAACCCTTGGTTTCCTGCACAAGCCACGCTAGAACAACCAGCTTGGTGAAGTGTCCTCGCGTATCTTGAGATTCCTTGTAATGGTGTCGTATAAGCGCAAGCTTTCCCTTACAAAACAAAAATGTACACAACAACTTTAGTATTATGTCACCGATAATAAAGCTTTTAGTTGAATTATTTTATCATACCTGCATAGTTTCCGATCATGGTCTCAGTGACATCAGAGTTAGGTCCGACCACGGCGACGGTACGGTGGCGCCTAGGAGAGAGTGGAAGAGAGCGGCCATCGTTTTTGAGAAGAACAATTCCTTGATGGGCCGCTTCAAGGGCTAAATGTTGATGGGTTGGAGTACAAACATCTCTAGGCCCGAGATTAGCATAAGGTCCAAGATTACCATCAAACATACCAAGCCTCATTTGGACTGTCATAGTATTGGTAAGTGCTAAATTAATGTCGTTCTCGGTCAACAATCCTTTCTTCACAGCTCCTTCGGTGAAGATTGCCAAAAACGGCCCACAATCCAAATCCAAACCTCCAAAACGACAGGATGTGTCTTATCAAAGTGATCAACATGTCCGTGTGGACTAACATCAACGGTGGAAAAACCACTTACCAGCTTTAATCGAGGCAGCAGCAGCTTCTTCCGGAGTTGCCGTGTAGTGTTGTTGATTGAAGAAAACATCGACAGAGTCACAATCTGATACAATGTACCTGTATGCATCCATATTAATCTGATGTGTGATAAGTGGTCAAATGAATACGAACTATTGACTATTGAGCTTACCCATTGAGCTGCCACTGACCACGAATTGTGTTCTTTAAGAGATTTTCATCAGCACAAGTTGGCTTTCCATTGACTTGATTGTACGAACACATAACACTCGCAACATTTCCCTCGTAAACACAAGCTCTGAATGGTACATTGTATGTGTCCTCTAAATCTTGTTGGGTGACCTATATCCATCATAAACTTATTTAATAACTTACCTATTAGCTATCTATATTAACAAAGCATACTATATACCTCAAGTTATACACATCATTCATGAGTTTTCTTTTAGATTATTATGTTTTGAGTTTATTAGTTAGAGAAACGAATCTTTTATTTTTGTATGATATAATTTCAAGTATATATTAACTTGGAAGAACAAGATAAAAGACAAGTAGGTTTGTCGTAGCCTCCTAGGTTCACATGACCAATAAGGATAAGATTCTCCACCACTATAACACAAGACCGCATATGCCACACATCGCTCAAAGTCACGCTGCCTATTGGCTGAGTTGGTATATAATGTTAGGCAAGTGTTTTATTTGTGTCTGGCTTTGATACGCATATATGATACACATATTATCCCACTTGATAATAAATGTCGGTTCAGTCTGATGAAAAGTCTTTTGCAAGATTACGAACTACGAAGTGACGCATATGCTACGGAACTATAAATAACTAACGACTAACGATTGTCATATATGAGCTATTTTCTGAATCGAACGAATCTGAACATGGAACGAGACAAAAGACGATAAGGCTTGTAAGAAAATAGATCCAGTTACATAGTTTCAAAAAAAAAAAATAGATCCAGTTACATCCTAAGTGTTGCGTTTATTTTCAATCTCCTTGTATTTGAAAACCTTGCCTTTTTTAGGGGCTGTAGATAGTAATAAAGGAAATTTAAAGTAAAAAATAAAAAATAAATAAATAAAATAGTTTTCCAATTTGAGGAAATATATAAATTTCTATGTTTCAGCAAAATATACAATATATTTTCATATTTTTATTTTTCTCTAATGAAAAACACTGAAGTTAGAAAATTTATTAACTTAAAAACCAGTAAGATGCAAGAAAAATAGAGACTCGTGGTTATCTTTATTTTTTCATAAACTTGGGTTATCTTTTATTTCCAGACAATTATGAGACTTGTTCTAGAAAAAGACAATTATAAGAGTTATAATGTCTTTTTTTCTTCTTGTTCTCGAAAAAAAGAGTTATAATGTATGTGTTTAAAAAAAGAGAGTTAGAATGTCTAAATACTAAATTCGAAGATGTTTGGCATTCTTTGACCAACCAAAAAAAGAAGAAGAATCAAGCACTTAATTCTAAATTCTTACTGTATCAATTAGTATAAAAATTGAAATCAAACATACAGTCAAAACTTAAACAAGAAAAACCATGTATATAATTAGATGTACATAATACATATATACGTACATATGTGTGTAAGATTTACCTTTGCGTTGAAATGGAAACGGTCGACGCCATTCCAGTTATCAAGATCATAAGCAGTGTAATGCTTGCAACATGCGGCTACTTTGAGGCGGTTACCAGCGCCGTCGCCCTGAAGTCCCCGGACGTAGCTGGCGGCGTATTTTCCGGCGACGACAGGATCTTCTCCGGGAGTTTCCTGGCTACGGCCCCACCGTGGGTCTCTCAGTATGTTCACATTTGGGCTCCAATACGTCAAACCGGCCACGCCTCCATTATACATAGCTCTTGCCTCATCAGACACCACCTTTTATTTATTTTAAATCATGACAAATCTAATTAATATATTTATCCATACACCTTTGTTTCTATTGAAATAAAATAGATATTCTCCAGTCCGTTTATATACAAATGTATTTTTTAATTTTCTGGTTCTAGCTAGCTTGCCCAGTATCGAATTGATTACTAAATATCGCTGACAGTGTTAACATATATACTACGTATACTTTTCACCCTAAATATATTATAATATATAACTCCGTTACAAAATCAATTTTCCGTTTATACATGAAATATAAATAATGGTCTATTTTTTTCTAACGTACGTGTCTGACTTATTCGCTAGACTCATGTCTTTAGATATCTTCTTAAAATCATCTGAACTGTAAACTTCAAATAAATAAACAAATTATATGAAAATAGAGCACCCCGGTAACTGAACTCTAGTATACTGACCGCTACAATGTCGATGTCAGTGTCATTTTTTCACGTAAAGAACTCACACAAATTTTAGAATTTTCATAATTCCTCTTTGATAAAAAACATAGAACTCTCAGTTTTTTTTAAATGTATATTCTTTTCTTTTAATGTATATTCTTTACTTAGCATAATATTCTAATTTATTCTTACCCGTCCTATCTCTTCCCATAGAGACTGGTTGAAAGAAGCTGCGGTGGTGATGACCTGAGGGAAGCTGGTAGCACCAGGAAACGCACCACCAAACTTAGCTCCGGGACCAACGTCGGAAACGCCGTGGAGAGCCTCGGACCACCACTCATAGCCTCCAATACCGAGGCGTGGCACAGCGGCGGCATTGTTAACGAGGAGGCGGATCTTCTCCTGCAACGTGAGCTGTCCGATCAAGTCTTGAACCCTCGTGTGGACCGGTATATTGCCCTGACAGAACCGGAGTGTCCGGGTTAACCCATTTTCCGGGTCGCATGCAAACAGTGATCGAAGTGATTTTGATGAGTGAACCAAACATAACAGAAATACGAGTGTAACTACGACTTTGTTGCCGATTGATAATGCTCTGTTATTACAAGACATTTTATATCGTGTTTTGTATATGTGTGTGTTTATTATATGTAAAATATGATGTTTGTTATTGTAGTTTTCATGTGAAAGAAAGCGGATAGGGTATTTATAGATAACTTTTTCAGCCAAATTGATTACGAAGGATAAGAGACTCTTGCTGTGAACAAAGAATTAGATAAAGATTTTTTTAAAAAAAACAACAAGCTGAACAGGTTATGAAAAAGATATCTCGAAGTTTTTTGGGGATAAAAGTATTTTTTCTTTAAATTAATAGTTTGTTTTCCTTTTTTTTTTTTAAATATGATTCGTGAATTTGGTTTTCCCTTTTTTAAACATGATCATTTTCTTCAATGACCACTTACTAAAAAATGCAAATGATGGTAGAATAATAACTTCACGTCACATTATAATTTCATCGGAACTTGAGATCTCACATCACATCCACTGCAAATGTGTGATATAATAACATCCTTAAAGACAAATAATTTACAAAGGATTTCAACTAAAATCTAAAATTGTGTTAGTCCAAAGAAACTAGGATGTAGATTTAAGCGCCTCACCAATTCGGTCCTCACATATACAGAAGCTACAACACGGTAGATCCGTCGAAAGGCCACCGTTACACCACTATCACCTCGTGTTTTGTCACTTAAATTGTTCAAAGAATCAACAAATCTATAAATAAACAAGAGACGAAAATAAGAAGAAAACTATTTCACGGTGCCTGGCGATTACCCAACACTAAACGGGAAAAAAAATTAAAAAATAAAATGAAACGTAAGACCTTGTAAATCTGAGAGGCAAAGAGAGAAGGTTGTCATGGGTGTAGACTCTCGACTCTCCACCAAATAATAGTCATTCAACATCCATTCATTCAACATCCAGTCACGTTGCCCACGCTTCTGTTTCCGGATTGTTATTGATTATTGGTCTCTTTTCTAAAATCTTTTTGAATATTTTTATACATTCGTCATTAATAATTAAACGTTGACCCATGAACTTAAACTACGTTTGGTTTTGTTTTTTGGATAATATTATATGCTCGTGGCCGCGGTCCAATACAAAACCAAGTAGTTACTGCTGTTGTGATGAACACACTATATATAGCAACCTATTATTTGGGAATACAGGATATGCAATTTTTAAAATATAAGAACAACTTATTTATTTATAGTATCCCCTAGTTATTATTTGCAAAGTGATTTTATCATATGTCTTTCTTACAATCAATTTGACAAAAAAATAATGACATGACTAATAAGATTGATGACATGTCTTATAGTTAAATATGACATAGACAGTTACATTAATTGTTGATATAAATCTTTGGTAAATTTTATAAAATAAGACAATAATTTATACATTACATTTAGTGTTGATTATATTTTTGGTAAGCTTCTTAAAATATAATAATAGCTCATAAATCATCACTAAAATAAATATATTCAAATATGTATTAAAATTTATGAAATGTTAATTTATTTTACTTTTATAATTATACAACTTTTTAAAAAATTATAAATTTTAATCGATCATTAGTTTCTTTTAGATATCTATAAATTTTTAAAATATTGTTTTTCTATTTTATTTTTAATAACTATACAATTTTTATATATTTTTTTAGTATTGATTTAATACATTTAATCAAAATAAATAGATAAAATTTGATCTAAGATTTGAATTTTAAAGATATACAGATATATTATTTAAAATAAAAAATGATTTTTCTCTCAATTTTATGCTTAGTTAAATTAAATATATATTAAATATTAATTAAAAAATAATAAAATATATAATATTAAAAAGTCATTTTGAATATAATTTAAATTTTAAAAAATTTATCATCGCACATAGTGCAGGAGAACACCTAGTAT
>OVBX01005043.1:0-13654 GCA_900406325.1 Erucastrum elatum
TACTTTCAGGTTTAAACCGACCTAGGCATAACCGAGTTTGAACCAAAGGAAGTTTTAACCACATCGTAGATATCTTTTGGATTAATCGAGATTGTATATCATCTAACCAGACTTGTATTTCGGATTAACTATATATTTTACCATTAGAATAATTTTTTTATATCATTTTTCCTCTAATACCCTTTAATATTTCACAAAATAAATTAAATAAATAATTTTACAAACTATTTTTTTTTTTAAAATAGTAACTAGTGACAGTGATGAAATATCTATATCAACTGACTGGTAATTTTTTTCAATTCAAAAAATGTTTAGAATGTACTTTTACAAAGATTTTATTGTACAAACTAACAGAAAGATATCAATGGTTTTTGTTGGACTCTTATGGTTAACTAAGAACAAAAGCTAGAACAAGAGAACAACAATGAAGGTACTTTTCCTGTTCTTCGAATTTGTTCAGCTTGTTTCTCTGTTTTAGCTGCTTCACGATCCTTCTTTGCTTCAGCCGTTGCTCGTTTCTCCTCTGCTTTCCGCTCAATCTCAGCTAGTTTGTTCATCAAACGGTCTTGTGCTCGCCCCTTTATCCTCTCAACTTCCACCTGCAACGTATAAGTCCACTGTTTACATCACTAGCTTTGACAACGTTTCTTGAGGTTTCCAGCCAACTTACCTCTGTTTTCCTCATCTCGGCTTCAGATTTCGCCTTTTGATGATTCTCCCACGCTTGTATCTTCATCTCCTCACGTCTAAACCTTGAAATTACACAAATTCATTTTTAAGTTAAAAAGTTAAACCAAACAAAGCAAGTTCGAGTGTTACCTACCTAGCCATGTGCTTAGCCTTCTCAGCTTCCTCCCACGCGGAANGCTAGCTTTGACAACGTTTCTTGAGGTTTCCAGGCAACTTACCTCTGTTTTCCTCATCTCGGCTTCAGATTTCGCCTTTTGATGATTCTCCCACGCTTGTATCTTCATCTCCTCACGTCTAAACCTTGAGATTACACATTCATTTTTAAGTTAAAAAGTTAAACCAAACAAAACAAGTTCGAGTGTTACCTACCTAGCCATGTGCTTAGCCTTCTCAGCTTCCTCCCACGCGGAAGCACGAGCTTCAGAAACACTCTTAGAAGTCTGGAGAGAAGAAGCATCTTTGTCTTCATCCTCTTTGCTAGCCCAAGCAGCAATGTTCAACTTCCCAAGCTGTGTTCCCAGCACCATGATCTCTCTCCTAGTCTTCATCTGAAGCTCTTTCTCTGACAACTCCTTGTTACTCAACGCTCGTCTCCCTGGACTTGATACAGGACTTCGTATTGGCGTCGTTGCCCTAATCGGTGTCCCGTTTCTAGAAGGTTCTTGGCTCGCTATTGGAGTCATCTCGGTTCCCATGTCTCTCATCGAGACAGATCTCGCTGTTGAAGGTGGCTGTTGGGCAAAGGCAGTCGCCATTGACGAGTCATGTCGACTAAGATTCACTGCAAAGCAAAGATAAACAAGAACATAAGCAAAACTGAATAAAAAGAAGATGATTCGTTAGGACAACAAACAACCTTCAGTTGCTGATGTTACAACCGGTTTGAGATATGAATCAACTTCCCAGCTAACAAACTTGTGTCCTCCTGTCTCCTTCTTCACTTGGCTTACATCTACTCGTTTTGTATCAGGCTCTTCATCGACAACCTTCATAGAAGACTGCCGACCAAGGCTAGGTCCTTTCTTTGACACAGGAGCCTGAGCATGTCCTGTCTTGGGCCGGTTAGCTGTGGGGCTAGCGATCCATTTCTGTGCATCGTCCCATTTAGATGGAGCCGGTTTAGAGAATGATCTAACGGACATTCTTGGAGTGGTCTTCTCCTTTTGAAACTCAAAGAGGGATGCAGTAGAAAGGCTGTTGATCTCATTTACATTGTCGTAATCAAGACACGGAAGATCTCGAACCGTACCAGAAGTAGAAGAATCAGTAATCTCAGTCACAACATCAACGTCTTTGCAATCATCTGATCCACTTGCAACTGCATTTTGTAGAAGCAACAAAAAATGATCAGTTCAAGTGTAAAAGGTCACACAAGGAGAGACCCTTTCAACTGAATAAACAATAACCCACAAAAAAACTGACTAAAGATTCCATTAAGGTAAAGCTGATCAGTTCAAGTGTAGAGGTCACAAGNCTTGATCTCATTTACATTGTCGTAATCAAGACACGGAAGATCTTGAACCGAACCAGAAATAGAAGAATCAGAAATCTCAGTCACAACATCAACGTCTTTGCAATCATCTGATCCACTAGCAACTGCATTTTGTAGAAGCAACAAAAAATGATCAGTTCAAGTGTAAAGGTCATACAAGGAGAGACCCTTTCAACTGAATAAACAATAACCCACTAAAAAACTGACTAAAGATTCCATTAAGGTAAAGCTGATCAGTTCAAGTGTAGAGGTCACAAGGAGAGAGACCATTTCAAATTAATAAACAACAACCCACAGAAAAAAAGGACTTAAGATTCCATTAAGGTAATGGGGACAAAAACGTTTTTAAAAAAGGTATTAAGAAAATAATTAAAGGGCTCCACCATAAACCCTAGATTAACTAAAAAAGGGGGAAAAAGTGTTACCAAGGTCATGAATTTGGTTTGACCCAGTTTCAAGCAAATCTTGTTTCTTCTTTCTATCAAAACCGAGAAGCATAGTCCTTAACTTCCCCGGAGATAAGCCGCCGCCGCCGCCGCTAGTAGCCTATCACAAAACTCATAGGAGAAGAAAGAGTTTAATATAGAACTTCTAAAGTAAAGAAAGATGAATGAAGTGCGATTTTGAAAAGGACGTTTCGTATTTTATCTTTTTCAAGACCCAAATCAAACACGAAAACGACATAATGGAAAAGAAATCAAAAGAGTAGCTGCCAAGTTTGAAGAAAACGCCAAATCTTGCTTTCTGTTTTCCCTAATCTCACGCAAAACCCTATTTCAAGAATCAGAGTAAAGCGTGAAGCTGAAGCATAGCTCACCTGGGTCTTTCCGATTCGCTCGTAATCCATCGAAAGGGTAGACTCTACTCAAATTCTTGAGAGAGACCTCTCAGTCACAAGAGTCCTTAATGATTGTGTAAGAAGTGATGGAAAAGAAAGTAATATTCAAAAAGATTTTATATCATCAGAAGCATTAGTTGAATGGAAGAGTACAGTGATGGATGGAGCTTGGAAGCTTGTGAAAGTACAGAGATTGATTCACTGTATATTGTTTCTTCTTCTCTAACCTTCTCTCTCTCTGCTTTTTCTTGTTTTCTAAGCTGACATCGAGATTAGGGACATTCACGGTTTCAGAGAGCCTCTACTCTATACCCAAATATAATTTAACTTTTTATTATTGGCATCATTAATAAGTTGTGATCTCTAGTTCATGAATTCTACGTTACATTTTCGAATGTATTGAATCTGAAATTTGAAGCAATTTAATTTTTTAATGGATTCTTAGATGAATCTAGTGGTATTAGAGATTTTGGTATGTTTTTATTAAAACACTCTAGAATTTCAATTAAAACAGACGAGATTTCAAAGTTTATTATTATTAAAATAAAACATCACAAGAAATATTTGAAAGAGAAAAAGCCTATCAAAGTCTCTCTCCAAAAAAACAGCTCTGTCTTTTCTCTTAAAAAAACCTCAGTCGTGAACAGTGTTTCCGGCCGACGGTGTGGACTCCCATAACCACTATCGGTCCGGCTTTAATTTTTTTTTCTCCTTTCGTTTCTTTGCATGTTTCTGTAGATGAGAGAGGGTTCTTTGTTTCTCCCTTTTGTCTTGTTTCTAAGCCTTTCTAGGGTTTCCGGGAGGTGAAGGCTTTCATAGCTCTGCCGTCACCAACTTTTGTTTCCAGGGGTGGAGGCTCTCTTAGCTCCACGACGCCGGCATATGTGGCCTTTTTTTTGTGAAGGCGGTGGTGCTTTGGCTCTGCGGGAGCCAAGAGTTTCATTAGATCTGTGGATCTGTATTTGTTCTTTGATGTATTTTTTTTTTTAGTTTCGGTTGTTAGAGTTTGGTCCTGATTATAGATCGTGTGTTTCTCTATGAAATCCGCTTTTCAAAACTTCAAATCTTCTCCGCCTCTTGTTTCTCACCTGAACCCGCATCGATTGACGGTGGTGATGGATCAACTGTAGTCGATTACTCAAGTGACTTCGTAGGTCGTGGTTGGCGTGTGATGGTCATGTCGGTATGGGATCTGGATGAGATCGCGATGTGATCGACTGATGCTCTCCGGTCCCAAGCGATGTTGGTAGCGCAAAGTCGTGTTTGAGATGGTGAGGCGCCGTTGATGTCGGTGTGACGCGAAGATTAGGGTTGGAAACCCTAGGGTTGTTGGGTTTGAGCTTAAGGAAGGTTGTTTTCGTTTTTAGTTGGGCTGGCTTATTGGGCCCTTGTTGTAATCTGGTTCGGAGTGGGCTTGGTCCCTTTAATTAAAATCTTCAGAAGGAAAAAAAAGAAATATTTGAAAGAGAAACCATACACATACCATATAGTTAATTGTACTTTATTTTGTGTATATGGAATACAATTGTCTTTATTTTTAAAAGTTAAAGTCAACATTGAATTTTTATTTTTTTAACAAACATGCTTTAAATATATTTTTAAAGCTACGGCAAAAAAAAAATTATTCTCTGTATTTAAGCAAAAAAATGTACTGTAGAATCCATAAAGTAAAAAACAATATCTATAATATCAAATAAATTAGATAATAATTATTTAGAATCTGTAAATATTTAAACTTAATTTTGGGTGTTTCTAAAATTATTGTATTTTAAATAACATATGTATTATTTAAATATTACCTTTTAAATACATTAAAATTTGATAATTTATACAAAATATTATTATAAATTATTTTAATTGATAAAATAACTATTTTATATATACATCACATATTTCATATATTTTATTTTAAAATATCTACAACCTATAGTATACAGCTACAACAATTTTAATTACATCAAAAGTTTCTGTGAAAAAAAAGTTTACAACAACAATTTTACAGTTGCAACCAATCATCACCTATAGGCTATATCACACTCATCTCTTATTTATTGAAATCTATCTATACTGGCTATCAAGTAAAATATTTCCATATTAAAAGCAGTTTAATGTTCAATATAGAGAAACTCTAGAGATTTTTTTCTGTACATAATAATGTTTTAGTAAATCTAATAATAAGGTTTTATCAAATGATTTTCCGTTTGTAAATCTGGTCCAACTAAAAGGAAAAATATTAAACTCATCTCTATTTATAGTTTGACCCAAGTCCAAGTGTAGAATATTACACCATCTAATTTATATACCAATATATTTTTAATTTTATTTGTACATGACAGACAATTAAACATAAACACTAAAACATATCTATTTCAAAATTAAGTCCATAATTTAAAAAAGTAAAAATATTTCGTATCATATTGGAACAATAGTAATATTTTGTTGTTTTAAGAAATACCAGTACTAATATCTGACAATATTAGTTTAATCAAAAATTCCTATCCTAAATAAAAAAAATTATGCTATACCGCAAAATTAATTTAACAATAATGATTACTGAAACAAACAAAACAAAACTCTTACTTATATATACATACTAATCACAAAATTATATAATTCTTCATATAAATTTAAACTAAAGAAAATGATATAATATAAATAAAACCAAATATTATATGTTATAAAATAACTGTTTATAAAATAAAATATTAATATTATATCTTATAAAATAACTATTAATATTATATATTATCTCTTCTATCCTTGTTAACTAGTTATATTTTCAGTTAATGAGATTTTTTTAATATGTTATCTATGCTATTGTATAATTAAAAATAATTAATGGACTTTAATAAGACCTTAAATTTGATTCTAATTTTGTTTTGCCTATTTTGTATTGCAACAACTATGCAATGGAACCATACTAAGACATAATAAAATAATAATTAGAAAACATATTTACACAATCATGCCAAGATGTAATTTTTTTGTGTGGACAAGATTACAGACTCATGTGAACTCTGTAAGCCAAACTGATTGTTATGTATCCAAGATGTAATAAAATAATAATTATAGAACATAATCTATATTATATAAAAGTTGGGGCTATAAGCCATTGAGAGCGTCCACGTAAAATTTAAAACCACCAATTAAAATACAACAAATCGTCAGTTTACATAATTATTTTTAAAATATCAATATTTCCAAAAAACTGTTTATTTCATAATAAAATAGAAATCAATATCGAATGAGGGAACCTAACAAAAAATCAAAATATTATACATATATATTATATATATATATTTTAAATTTAATATACATAATTAAGAATATAATAATTAATATGAAAATTTATCATTATAATTTATTAATTTTCAAAATGTATATATTTCCAAAAAAACTAAAACTAAAACGAAATTAAATTAGTATTATTTGAAAAATTACTTAAAAATGTTAACAATATTAAGATAAAACTGAACCTCAAAAGTTTGGCTATATTCTATTGAAAATATTCACAAATAACATACATTCTATATAAGTTGAGATTATAAATTAATAAAAGTCATACATAAAAAATGAATCTATAAGTCACCTAAACTATACTCAATGAAATTTAAAATATCAATTACAATATTACAAATGGTTATCTTAATTTCATGTTTTTTAAAATGTCAATATTTCCATAATAAATTTCTCTAAATATTAAATGGATATTAGTATAAAACAAAGTACACTAAAAAGAAATTTTAAAAAATTTGATAACTTACCTGATAAGTGGTAACTATTATAGAAAATGTAAAATTTAAAATAATATAAAAATATTAACATAAAAATCACACCTCTTAATTATAAAAAATAAAAAATTATTTTTTACTCCAAAATAAAATGATAAGTTAATATTAAAATAGTCAAAATAACATAAAAAACTCTATATTACACAAAAAATGAGGCTATATGTTATAAATAATATCCACTTAAGAATTACAAACACTAATTACAATATGATAAATAAATTTACTAATTTAGTATTTTTAAAATGTCAATATTTTGATAATACATTATTTTCAGTATAAAATGAAAATGGTATAATATAAGGAAAACTAAAAAATAAATACTAACACTTGAAAACTTACTTAATAAATGGTAACTTTTATAGTGAAATGTAATAATAAAAATTAAATAGTAATACTAACACGAAGTTAGGTCTCTTAATAATTACAAATCCAAAGTGTTTTTTCTTTAAAAATAAAATAGAAACTAATATTAAAAAAATTATAATGACAAAAACATCATGAAAATAACTTAGTATATACAACTAGATTAATAAATAGCAGAGTATAAACTTAGGTTTTTCTTGATGTCTTATTAAAAGATGGATTGGATTATGGCTATGAATGGTAACCAAAGAATGAATATGAACAATACATTCATTAATATTCCTAAGAAATTTTAGCATCTATAAAGAATAATTATCATTTCCATTTTTTCATTCATTTAATTGTAAAAATTACAGTAGAAATTTGTTTCTTACTAAATTTAAAAAAGAATAATCATTCATCATTCTCATAGTTTCATTCGCATCCATTTTTTTCTATTCATTCTTTTTTTTCTGTGATGGTTACCACTTAGAGCATGTATGATGATTCAGCTGCTTTGCCAATCAATTTGTTGGTAACAATTTTGGTATCTTGGAATGTTGTAATTCGAAACCGATGCAATAGTGATATCTATTTTGACATCTGCAATTGCGACCACTTCAATCTATTCAGATCTATTGGCCACTGGATAAAAGCTAGATTAATTATATACAACTAGATTAATATATATGAGAGTATAAACCTAGGTTTTGGTGATTCAGTAGCTTTGCCAATCAATTTTCCTGTAACAATTTTGGTGTCTTGGAATGCGGTAGTTTGGAACCGATGCAACATTGATATCTACTTTGACATCTGTAATTGCGACCACTTCAACCTATTCGTATCAATTGGCTACCGATAATAAACTAGCCAACTTTCTGAGCTTTTAAATTTAAATAAGTGTGAAAGAAAAGAGACTAGATAAATAAATTTAGCATTCCGTAAAGAAAAATACTTAAGAGGATAACAAGACACAACAGTTATCAATTTATCATCATATCCTCATCCCATGAGATCTCATGAGAATGCATGGATATGCAATGGTTATAGCTTCATATGAGTTAAAACGAGGTGTATAGTTTATAGCCAGTTAATGCTATTCAATTTTTTCGTCGTGAGTACAAGACAATGAGAAGATTTGTTATATATCATGATGTTTAAATAAAATAACAATTAAAAATACAAGTGAATAGGATGTAGAATAAAAACTCTTCCACCGATTTGGATGTGGTGAAAACGTTATAATTCATCTAAGTTGTGTATACTTTTAATCTTTTCATTTTAACTTATAAAATCTGATTCACTGATAAAAAAATACGTTTATAAAATATATTTTTAAAATAATATTTATTTGAAAGAGTCCAAAATGCGTCAAACCAGTTAGTATAAATTTTAATAATACTTCTATGTTATATCAACAATAAATTAAAGTCTGAATGAAAACATAAAAGAACAGCGTGAAGAATATTAAATATCAATTAGCCAACAAAATAATATAGTATCTAAGAATGTTAATCAACAAACTAAAAACTATAAAATTTACGAACTTATAAAAATTAAGAAAAATGTCAAGACTACAATAAATTTTTTTGTTGACAGTTAGCAACTACAAAAGAAATTATCAAACTATGTGATAAAACCCAGACAAATAAATATTATTTATAATCATAAATTAATATTTAATATGTTCTTAAAATTTTAAAATCTTATATACTGGAAAGCAATAAGAAATATTATTTATCATATAAGTTTCACAACTCTAAATTATATATTTTAGAGTAAATAAAATATTTTTAAAACTATTCATATATATTTTTTTATGTTTTTCTATAATCTGAAAAACTATTTAATGATTTTAGGTAAAAATCATAAAACAAATTATCAATTTTTAAATCCAAATTCCAAATTACTACTTGCATTAAAAATAATAAAAATATTTCAAGTAAATTTATGCACAAAATAAATATACAACAATTACAAAATTGTTTTATAACATTGCTAAATACAAAAAAAAAATATTATGTAGAGAGAATAATTTTTATATTTTAGTGCAAAATAAAAAAAATGTATGAAAAAAATATTTTAGTAGTGTATTAGCAGCTTTTATGAAATATATATTTTATAAAATATTTAAAGTAAAAGTTCATATTTAATAAAAAAGGTTTTAAACACAGTTTATACATTCATATATTCAAACAAATATAAAGCTACAAAAAGTAATTATTTTAAGTAATGTGGTTTTATAAGTCCTTATATGTGGTAAAAATGAATATATTTTAATATGTTTTCACAAAGTATTAATTTATTTTAAATAATTATCTAATTTATTTAAACATTATTATAAAATTAAACTAAATTATTAAAACAAACTCGCACATTTATCATAAATAATTAAGAATATAATAATTTATATGAAAATTCATCATTATTATTTTTAAAATGTTAATATCTCCAAAAAAATAAAAAGTAAAACGAAATTAGTATTATATATAATTAAACTAAAATAATTATTAAAATTTGACAAGTTACTTAAAAATTTTCATAATTATGGTAAATAGAAAATCAAAAGCCAAAAGTAATATTAACAAAAATATTACATTTGCTATTTTGTATAATAAATCCAAATTACATTTAGGCCAAAATAAAACAGTAAACCATTGTAAAAGTGGTTAAAGTATCAAAAACATCTAAAAACACTTACAAAGTATAACATAAAAAATATAATATAATTTAAATTACATAAATTATTAGTGTGATTATAAGTAATTATGATGGTATATGCCATTTAGGTTGTCTACATTATATTTAAAAGTATCAATCAAAANGCCATTTAGGTTGTCTACATTAGATTTAAAACTACAGAGTCCACATGAGTCTGTAATCTTGTCGACAAAAGAAAAACTATCAATCAAAACATCTCAAATTAGTAATAAATTTATAATGTATAATAATAAATTATTTTTAAAAATATCAATATTTTAAAAAGCTGTTTATTTCATAATAAAATACAAATCAATATCAAATAAAGAAAACTAACAATACAATTTCATTATAAATCGCAAATTTAAAACAATCAATCAAAATATGACAATTCATTATTATAATCAATTTGACTTTATATATAGAAGTTGAAGCTATAAGTTATTTAGGGTGTTCAGATAAGATTTAAAACAATCAATCAAATTAACAAAATTCATTATTATATATATTTTTTTAAATATGTTAATATTTTCAAAAGAATAAAAACAATTTTTTGATATTATATATTATTAAACTAATAAAAAGTATTAAAAATTTACAAGTTAGTTAAAAATACCAACTCTTATAATAAATAAAAATTAAAAGCGAAGCAGTAATATTAACAAAAGTATTACATTAGAAATTTTTTATAATAATTTGAAAGTGCATTTAATGCCAAAATAAAATAGTAATTTAATAAATTTAAAGTAATAAAAATATTTAACTAATTTTCAATGTATTAAATACAAAATTTCATAATATCATTTAAATTACATAAGGTATTACAGTGCTTCTAAATAAGTGTCAAAATTTCATAATATCGTTATAAACTAACTATAAATACATAAACATTTTATAATTACTTATCTATACATAATACTAATTAAAAATTATAATAACAAATTTATTTATGTTTTCTTTAGAAAATTCTCAAGTATTATAATTTTTTGAAATTTCTCTGTACGCTATTTCAACTATATAAAGTTAAGAATTGTACTTGATTAATATTTAGTTATGATTACTTTGAAAGTTTAAGTTGTCTATTAAAATATATTTTCTCAATAAAAACAGAATATATATATAAGAGTTATATTACTAATTAAAAATTATAATAATAAATTTATTTATGTTTTCTTTAAAAAATTCTTAAGTATTATAATTTTTTGAAATTTCTCTGTACAATATTTCAATTTTATAAAGTTAAAAATGGTACTTGATTAATATTTAGTTATGAGTTTTTGATTTTTGAACGTTTAAGTTGTTTATTAAAATATATTTTCTGGATAATAACAGAATATATATATATGAGTCATATTTTTAATTTAAAATACATGTTTGAGATTTGGATAATTCTTATTATTATTAATTTTAATCGTTTATCTAATCGAGTTGATTTAAAATTCATTTTTATTTTTAGATAATTTATAGAATTATTCATTTAGGGTATAAATAATATTAACCACTATAACTTTTAACGTTAGAGCTCTGTTGCGAAAATTTACTTTGAAAATAATAGTATAGATAGATACACAAACTGTTATAAAAAAAATTATTATGAAACATCATTAGACCACCTACATTGGGAGGCTCTTCAATAGAGAGTTTTAAACAAAAACAAAAAAAAATGAAAAAGAATTAAAAAGGATAGAACTGTTCCTCAATGTTGGAGCTGTAGAATTGCTAAAGAACCCTTATGTGGCACTTTCGTATTGGTCATCAGTATTGTCTCTGTCTCCTCCTTCCTCTTCTGTCGCGTTTTGATCCTAAATCAACTTTTTCTTTCTTCCTCCAATGGCTATGGCGGAGATCTCCTTCTCCTTCGTCTTCGTCGTGTTCACTTTCATGCTTTCGATGGCTATGGTGGAGATCGATTTATCCGAGAACAGAGAAGAAAACTTCTAGATATGGCGGAGAAGCTTGCGCCAGAGAAGCGACATGATTTCGTCCACAACGGTTTTTTTCTCTCTTTCTTTTGTCTCTGTTTCTCTTTTATTACCGTGTGGTTTTAACTTTATGAGATTAATGATTTCGATATTTGATTGGTGAGAGTTCCCATTAACTGTTGCGAAGCACCGCAAATTAAACTTGGAGAATCTGGATGGGTTCCTCCGCAAGGTTCGTCCACAGAGGGTGAGTCAGGGTGTGAATCCAATCGGTGAGTTAAAAGAATCTGGATTTGCATTTCTTAGTTCATGAGATGTATGAATAAACGAGAGATTGATCACTAATTAGTGACATATTTTATAGGTGGAAGGAGTTGCTATAATGAAGGAAAGCGTACTGCTGACACTGGCCATGGATTATCACCGAGGTGAAGGTGTGGAGGTAAATTATGACAATTATCCTATAGTTTGTATACTTTCAAGCTCTTGGCACTTTGCAACTCATACTCATTGACAAATGGCAATTTGTATCAGCTAGTGCATGCTGGAATTGGTTATATGTTCATCTTTAGAAACTTGCATAATGTTCTTTTGAACTCAGTTTAGGATCATAGTTAACATGAAACATTCAGTTCTGTGTATGAAATGGGAACTTGTGTGTGCAGGTAGTTAAGGAGGTGACTGACCCCATCACGACCATAGAATTCAGACCAAACACAGTGGATGATCCTCACAAGAGAAAACCAGACATAAGTAAAGCAGGGGAGCTTCTGAACTGGGAGCCAAAGATCATTCAACCTTTTTAAAAAATTAAGAACCTCATCAAGGTTCTCCCATTGGACGTTGAAAAATTAAATTAGACTAAAAAAGGTTCTGCACCTTTCAATTCATTATTTTTATTACTAAATTATTGATTAGAACCCACAATGGGTTCTCACCAGTGGATTTGCTCTAGTTGTCATATATATTTTAAAGGGGTGGGCACTTCAGTTTTTTTCTTGGTTCGGATTCGGTTCAGTTAGTTCGATTCTAGTATTTTTTCTAACTGAAATAAATCATAATTAGTTTGGTTTGGTTTGTGTTCGATTCGATTTGTATTTGGTTCGATTTGTTTTTGGACTGATTTAGTTATGTTTATCTTTTAAAGAAAATATGTTTTAAAACAGAAATAATGTAAACATAAACTATGTGAACTAAATTCAATATAAAACTGTAACATAATAAAAAAAAGTCACAAAAAATGTAAGAGTATATACTTTTCTATTTTTTAAAAATCAGATATTTAGATGATTATATATTAGATTATAAGAATATATGTTAATGAATGAAAAATGGAAAATAAGTAGTTAGTTTAGTATTGGAATTTGCTATATTGGTGTTATTAATTAATTTAAAGAATTACAAAAACACATCGGTTTCTTGGTTCGGTTTGGTTTAAAACCGAACCATTCGGATTGAAAAACTCTTCAACCCAATGGTTTGAAATAGACTTTGGTTCGGTTTGAATTAGTTTCGGTTCAGTTGATTTGGGTTGACTCGGTTCGGTCCAGTTTTTTTGCCTACCCCTAATTTTAATCACAATATCTTTTAATAAAATAATTAATGATCTTTTTGTAGATTACTTAATTAATTTTTTGACTAATTTGTAAAGTATAGTATATATATAGATGGACTAACATATTTATTTAAAGATATTGTAATGCTTCTCAATTAATATATAAAAGATTATTATGTCAATTTGGTCAGATTTCCCTTAAAAGATTCTTTGTAAAACCAAATTTATTTTGTTATATAAAAAAGAAGTGATTATAAATCTCCGTCAACCTTTTTAATCTATGTATATAATGAGCCACTGTTTATATATAAAGTCCATCTTCTC
>OVBX01005046.1:0-13651 GCA_900406325.1 Erucastrum elatum
ATATATATATATATATATATAAAGGAATATTGGTATCAATCCGATCATATCATATATTTTTAGAATTAAAATATAAAACTAAATACTCCTAATACTCTTATGCGGTATATGTATCTTTACGATTTGAATAGATGAAGAGTTTGAAAATCATCACAAGAATCTTATGTGGAATGTATTTTTAGATCACTGATTTAGCTTTGATTAATATATTATTAGGTTTTAGTTTTATTCAGTATTTAATATGAACATTTTGGATTTTTAAAATTTTGTTATTTTTTAATTTTTATTTTTTTTATATTTGATCTCGAGCTAGCTCATTTAACTCATGATTTAGATGATCTGAATTTGATTTTGAATATAATATATGAGCTGAACTGAGCTAGTTAATAAAATATCCAAACTCACCATAATCTGAGCTAAGTTGAGTGAACTAGCTTGTTTTATTTTGATTCCTCTACCTAAAATAAGAAAAGTCAGGATATTTGGAAAGTTAATATTTACTATTAATTAATTACATAAAAAGTAATCCATATTAATATATCTATTTGCTTTCTAGGGATTTTTAATAAGTATATCATATATTCATACAGAGAAACAAAATCTGAGATAACGGAAAATGAAATCTTTAAAATCCAAAATCTAAAATATAAAACACCTTAACAAAACAAAATCATTCGCATTCAACCCTAACAAATGCAAGATAAAAACAAGACTGAAGTGGTCTATTTTCTAAATGTTGAACTAAAAACACTTGTTGTTCAAAGTTTGGTAGGCTTTTTAGCGTGAAGATGCTAACCTAACATAAGAGTTGAATATAGTATGATGGACCACTTGAAATTGACACAAGAAACAAGTTAAATCAAAAAGACGAACAGAATATTCATGTTGGTGAAGAAACTCACAGTTTCTTGTTGATATTATCCTGTAGACAAATCAAAACAAAGAAATGACCATTTCGATGAGTTTGAAGTCGTTTTATATTTAGGTAAGCTAAATCATATACTTGAAAAGTTGAAAGTTTGTAACGCTCATATAGACTGCAACTGGTAAAATAATTTGGAACTTGTAGAATTAAAATTTATGGAATGTTATGAATGAGATACAGCAAAAATGGAATGGAATTCATTCCATTCATTCATGATCAAATTTGTTATGGAATGATTCTCTTTGTATTTTAGCTATTTATATTTGGAATTGGTGGAATGAGTATTCCATTTCATTACTTGCAAATGGTGAAAAAAATTATGAAATTAATGGAATAAGCCACTCCACATCATTTCATTCCAAAAATTAGTAATCCAGTTACAGCCATAATAACACGATTTTCTGCCATATGTTTACCACTTTTGTCACGTCTAAATTTGACAAGTGTATTAAGGCTAAGGTAAGAATAATTGATATTATTAGGCATAATTTGGAAAACATAAAGTATTAAGGTCCTACATTCATAAATTTACAAACCTAACGGTAGATTCTGATAAATTACAAACGTTTAGCGGCTTTCCTGGTGTTTTCACCTGAAGTCCAGCACAAGGTTTAATGCAGAAAAGCCAATGCTGTCACAAAACACCATTCTCACTTGCGGTAGTGACTGGTTTGTCAAGTATTTTGTCAATGTCCATCCTGAAGGTCCAGCCGTTTCGGAAATAATAACCCAATCATCTACCAGAAGTGAAGCTTATTGGCACATATTCTTGGTTTTAGTATAATTGAAATTGTGAAGATGTGCTGGTGCAAACTAAGAATGTGTACTTGTGATACTGATATATATGCCAACTAATGAAACAAAAGAGCAGATGTTCATTCGCATGGACCATGAAAGAACCAAGGTTTCTTCTGAGTTACAAATGTTATGCAGATCACTACCTGAATTGACTGGAAGTGTTAATTACAATACTATTGCAGATGTCTGCAAATTGTTTGTTGGGAATCTGCCATACTAAACCGTACATGCGATAGTTTTTCTCTGAAGGAGATGGTATTGATGGCTGGTCAAGAGTGTTTAACAGAGGATTCTGACATTTAGGCTATCTTACATATATGATATTTTGTAGACTGTATAATATTTCAATGGCTTTAGTTCAGATATATTCTAGATATTGCAATTTCCTGTACAAAGAAGCAAAAGCAAAATGTTTCCAAGTTATTGGAAGGTTTGAAAAGCATCTATGCATTGATCAAGAAACTGACTTAGATCACAATAAAACGCAACTAAGAGGACGGGAAGAACATTCTCGACTAGTGAATTCTCAACATAGGTACAGATCCACCGCTGCAGACACACTACCCATTAATGTCTTGATGAATCAGTACAAATTATATTTTATCACCAAAAGAGAAAAAAACTTTATCCCAGACCTAAAATGATGAAACCAGCTCTGGGATTTGAAACACATATGAAGCATACATCAACTCAATCGCAAAATAAGTCGAAGGTTTACAAGAACAATAGGCACAAACTGTATCAACACAAGTCGAAACATTGTTAGGAAAGGTTTTAGCTTCCCAGTGAATGTATTGATATACATAGATCAAGAAATGCAGGAACGCCTTGCGCCCCACATTTCCATGAGGCAGCAGATCTTTCATAAGATACTTTAGTTTCTTTACACTCTTTGCACTGCTTTCTCAATATTTCTTGAACATGTTGAGAGTTTACTTGTTCCTAGCAATTAAAAGCATCTATGAACACCCACGGCGTGAGACTCTTACAAGAATCAACAAGATCCATTCAAGTGATAATAGATGAAGCAAAAGAGGCATACTGTCTGAAAAATTCAGAGAGATGGGTCAAACTTGCAGGAAGGTAAGAAATGTTGTTTTGTGGGTTCGTCTTCCCATTCAATCTGTTCGATCCATTCTTTCTCTACCGATTTGATAGCGAGTTCTTTACTTGCATCCCAACTTTTAGAATCCAGTGGAAGTTTACGTAGCTCTGGACAATCATTTACTTGGATTTCACTCAAACATGGAAAAGGCAGAGGTCTTCCGTATATGCTATTCAGCTTATGTAAGTGAGACAAGTGAAGGTATTCTAGTTTCATAAAAGGAATCATGGTACATGGCTCTGATATCATGCATAATTACATGTTTTTAGCCTAAGATTCATGTGCATTTTGAGCATTTAGACTTAGTATTAGATTCATTTAGGTCCATTTTGCATGCATTGGTCTTAATCAGGTGTTGGAACATCCTATGGTGTGATTTGAAGTGTTTGGGAGCTTAAAGACCCAAAAAGAAGTCAAGAATGAAGTGATAGCCAAGACAAAGCAAAGAAACTATGGNACCCGGGTTCCCATACCCGCGTATCAGGAAGAGAAGAGAAGAAGAGAAACATCCGGATCAGCACACCCGGCAGCTGTAACCGGCACGTACTGGGACACCCGGCCAGTTGCACCCGGCCTGGACCACCCGGGTACCTGGACCAGAGGAGGAGAGAAGCCACACGCGGGCATGACCACCCGGTTNACCCACCCGGGTTGGTCGAGACACAACACCACCCGAGTGTTAACTTCTTTTGGACGATTTTCATGTTTAAAAATGACACTTTAGTAATTTCATTGATGTTTTTAGGGCTTTCTATGATTAGTATAAATACTCTTGTAACTCTTTGGGGATAATCTATCTTATGATTTTGTTTTCTCTCAAGAACACATTGAAACCTTGAAGAAAGATCGAATCTTTAGTTTATTTTCTTCTTATTTCTTTGTGTTTGTGTGATTATATTGCTCTCTAATCATGTTTAGCCTTGAATCATCCATGGTTTTGGGGTTGGTCATGTGTATTTGTGAGTAGACTAATCTAGGATCCATGGGTTAGGGTGATTAGTGAAGATATAGGGTGTTTAGTGTTAGATCTACTTGTTTCCTTGATTGTTGAGGGTTCTCAATGCTATTTTAGTCTTGATCATACTAAAATAGATCCTTAGGCATTTCATGCCCGGAAGGTGTATGATGAAATGCCTGAACCAACTCTTCAATGCTTTTAGCTTGCTTTGCCAAAGAGATTTGATGTCAAAGGTGTTAGGATTACTATTAGACTTGTTCTCAATGATTGCTTTAGTAATATTCAACCAAAGGGATTTGATGCTTGAGTTGCTTTAGCAAATGAACATTCATCTAGGGATAGAGCTTGTTTAGTATTGTGTCTAGGCATAAGGAAAGTGTTTGATTGATAGCCTGCCACCCTTAGATTGGATCTACATCACCCAAGATCAAATGCCTAGCCCCATGAGTCCTCTTGTTTCATATTGAGAAAACTTGATCATTTATTGCATTTCTAGAATAGTTATAGTTCATAATAGCTTTTAAAACCTGATTGCACTTAGATTAAGCATGGACTTACTTGCATTCTCTTTGATTTGAAATTACCTAGGAATGAATTGATACCTTAAGTACTATAAGGATTTGAGCATTAGGACCTTGAAAAGTACTTTGTTAGGCTCCTCATTTGTGAGACTATTCAGAGCTTCCTCTTCTTTTATTATATCCTCTACTTGCTCCGAGTTATCAACTTCAAGATGTGTAAGGTTTGGAGCATCAAGCAGCCATATTAAATGCTTTGGACCATCACAACATTTGATAATGACTTTCCTGAGGCTCAAGAGGCATGGAGTTGAGGGACTCATGTTCCTTGATGAAGATGTCCTCTCTATCCTTATCTCCTTCATTCCAAAGCCCCATATAGTTACTTGTCGGAGTTTATCTATAGTTGGTAAAGTCGTAATGAATGATTCTTCCACAAGCTCTATTATACAAGCCAGTTGAATACATCTCACCAATCTAGGAGCATTTAGTAGTTTCTCCACAACCAAACTTGACCTGATATCTATGGTTAAACTTCTAAATGTTCTAAAATCTCCAGCTCCTTCATTAAATTGATATCTAGTGACACTCCAGAATATCCTAGTCCAAGTATCCTCAAACTCGACAAATTTGATATCCCGGAGATACTCTCAAGTCTTGTCACCCATTCCAAATTCAACCTTATAATAGTTTTCAACTCATATAAACCAGAAGGAAGACGCTTTATGTTTGTATATGACAAGTTCAGATACCTCATGGAGACCAACTCTGATATTTTTTCTGGTAGATTACAGAGACTTTGATTCCTTGATAGATCCAAAACAACTAGCGTAGGCATACACTGGAAGAATGTATCTGATATTGTTGCTAGACCAGATTTATGGAGGAACAGATTTCTAAGTTCTGGACAGTCAGGGCTACCAGATATGTCTTGAATATTATTATTCATCAAAGACATCATTCTTACAGTTTTCCAATCCCTGACTTTAGGTAATTCACGTAAACCAACACCAGCTTGCACGATCAGATGCTCTCCATAGTGCCATCTCATGAATCACATCATGCATTTTCACAAAGGACATAGTATTACCTTCCTCCTATAACAAACATGCACGAACAAGGGTACCAATGATCTCATATCCTTGGTTTAATGCCCTCTCTCTATCTTCTTTTTCATCTATAAATCCCTCACCTATCCAGTAGTGTATCAACCCCTCTTTATAAATCTGACAATCTTCAGGAAATAGGGAACAATAAAGGAAACATGATTTCACCTGCTCACCATGCAGATTGTCATAGCTGTACTTCAAGATTGGAAGAATCTTTTCATGTCAATAAAATTGGCAGCGTATGTAGTTAAGACAGCAACCGCGTGATCCCATTCTTCTGTCGTCCTCGTGCATGCCATAGTTTCTCCAATGACGTTCAGCGCCAGTGGTAGGCCACAACATTCGGCAACTATTCTTGTGATCTTTGGAATGTCCGGGTGGCTTCCTAACGTTACTTGACCAATTTTTTTCTGGAACAAGTCCCATGAATCATTTGTTGTCAGACATTGTACTTCCATGGGATCATGAACCCCCATGCTCGCACATACGCTTTGACATCGAGTGGTAAATACTACTTTGCATTTGTTTTCTCTTGTTGGATTTGGGATCCCAATCTCGGCTAGTTCCACTTTCTTCCATATGTCATCCAAAAGCAATACAAATCTCTTTCTCTTTAGGAAGATAAGTATGTCAACTGCCTTTTGGTTTTGTCTTTTCCGGTTCCATTCATCACCTTTAAATCCTATTTTCTCACCAATTTCTTCTTGTATCTTGTAAATTTGTACATCACTGGACACCACAACCCAAATGATAATGTCAAACCCATGATTCGAGTCACAGAACTTGTTATTGATCTTGGTGAGAAGCGAGGTCTTCCCTACCCCACCCATGCCACACAACTCCATTATTCTGACTTCATCATCCATGAGATGTCTCCACGCCCTTTCAAGCATTGTTTCATGCCCAACAATCGTCGGTTGAATTGGCCTCTCCTCTACCACAACTGACTTTATTGGCTGAGCCACCACCTCAAAAGTTCCTTTAGATTTGAGATCTTCAACCTCTTCCAACATCAAGAAAACTCTTATGCTGTATCTATAGGTCGATTAAGTTTTTTGAACAAATACCACAGAAACACAACCTTTGAAGTTCAACATTTGCAACACTAATTAGGTTGTTGTAATGGTTCTCAAGTTTTATGACTCTCGTGAGCCATACCTTTACTTGACGAAGCCTTACTAGGCCTCCATCTTCAGCCATCTGAACTTGTTGTTGGAGATCATCTCTCATTGCTTTGAGGTCTTCCAGGATTTCTGAAGAGCCACCAGATTCTTCTCAAGGTTTTGAATATAATTTCCTTTCCCGCAAAAGCAGCTATGGGAATTGTTCAACACTTGATCACATGATATTTGGAGAGATGCACAACCACCCATGGTGCACTCGTCATACAAAGAGACTAGCAGCAAAATTAATTGAAGCTTGATCGATATTTTTGCTGAATTGAAAATAAGTTGTTGAAAAAGATTATGTAACAAGAAGCTTTTCTTTTAAGTCCAAGTTGGATTTGTTGGTAATTTGATAAAGTCCAGGTAGTCTCTGTATTTAATTCAGTCGTGATATCATCGTGAGATAGTAGTAGGTTTTCAAGAATAACAAATAAGTAGATCTGGATCCGCACAACCGTGCAGATGTTATTTTTACTTTTATGTTTGATAATTATGGTTCATTTTTTTAACTATATTTATTGACAACATGTGTTATTAATATTCAAAAAACTAAAGTGGTATGTTAGATAAGTCATTTGTTATTTGATATTTATCATTTATAAACTTACTATTTTTCAAGTAATTTTTTTTAAAGCATGGGTTGTTTGTTAATATATATATATATGCGCTGATAAAAAAATTCATAGTTTGAAATTCGATATGCTTTTATTTATATATTTCATAATTTATCTTATTTCATATATTAAACAGCTATTTTTATGGTCATATTTGTGAAAGAGGAGATGCAAAAAGATTTATTGGATATATAGATAAAATAAATGAAATAGTACTAATTGTAAAATGGTATTAAGAATTAATTTACTTGATTGTAAAATGGTATAAAACAATTAATATAATATATTACTTTTATGAATCATGTACTCTATATATAACTATACATCATATTATCATTGTTGATAATGTTACTATATTTATTTTTTAAACTTTTATTATAAATACATAAATTTTGTTTTTTTTTTCTTAGAATATAGATATGAAATAATATGAAGATTTTATTGCTGATGTATAAACAATATCAAGATTTTTATGGCATATAAGTCGTTTTGTTTAGGTATATTCTTATATCGTAACAGATTTTGGTTTTCAAAATTGGTAGCTTAGATCCAATCGGTTCTCTTAAATAAACTTATTTGAATCTATGATCAATATTGTTGATTTAAAAAAATGATTGGTGTACCAAATCAAACATACTTATAGGATAGAGTTGTTATGATGTTTGACTGCTATACTATTAATTGATTAATTAATGATTGAGAAATGTTATTAAGAAATAAATGAAACATGTTTTAAGAAAAGTCCATTTAAAAAAAATCACACATGAAATGAAGTTGTGACGATGAATTAATAATCAGTTTTTAAATCATAAATAGTAATACTAGTAGTCTAATAGAGATAACAAAGCACTATTTTTGGCTTCAATCAAAGGGATCGTATGCAAACTAAAGACAACAAAAACAAGAGAACAAATATATAATGAGAACAATTTTTTTGGTTAAATAATAATGAACACTAGTTGTATCTATATTATTAAAAGGGAAACAGTCTTGAAAAATCTACCTATGAAAGTCATTTTGGACCTATTCATTTACTAATTACATTTTGGTCATACTATAATTCTGCCTAATCTATTTGTTACCACATATTACTCTAACAAAATTTATTATTCGTTTTCCTTTAAGTATCGCATATGTTTTATTATTTAGATATAAAATCATGTTACGTTCTGTCATGTTTAATTCGGACCTATATATAAAGGTTTAAAATTTGTTTACAGAAACATAACAACCATGGCTGTATTATCATCACATAATTGAGCCAATTAGCAAATTTAGTTATCAAATCGCACCTTCATGTTTTAGCTTCATCAAAGCATTGAGTTAGTTTACAAAATAAGTGAAGATGTATTGATATGAAAACCTAAATACTGTTGCCCGTGTCTAATCATCTCAAAAGCTCTAATACCACCATCTGTATTTTATAATTTATCAGAGTTTTGTATATTCTTACCAGAGAAATGGTGAGGAAGCATTGGCTCAAGTTTTTGATGAAGATAAAGCATCTTTCACGAGTAGACTACTGGCTTCACTAAAAAAATCAGCAAACCAAATTAAAACGTACCAAACCAAACCATTAAAACCATAGATTTAATTACCAAATATCTAAAAATCATAATTTGAATATACATTTCAAATATTTTTGTTAACAATATATTTTAGAAACAATTAAATAAGTTCGAACCAAACCACTAAACACCGAGATTTAATGGCCAAATATCTAAAATTAATAATTTGAATCAACTGTTCAAATCTTTTTGTTAACAATATATTGTAGAAACAATAAAATAATAACAAAATCCTAAACTATTTGAGATATTTTAGTCAAAAGTTTTACTTTATATCACAGTTAGTTACCATCTATATTATTAAAGTTGAAATACATTTTAAAGATGTTTGAAAACAAACATAATAGAATAAATGAGATATGTTTGGAAACATGAATAGTAGAGATGTGTATGTGCTTTTATTTACAAATTTAACCACTGTATTTTCAAAAAATTAATAATAAATGAGAATTATTTAGAAACATGAATAACATATTTACTACTACTTATTTACACATTTAGCTATTGTTTTTATAATAAATTAAATAATATATTTTCTATATTTCTTTTTATTTACAATTCTGTCATTATATTTACAATTCTTTATGGTGAAAATAAAAACACAAACTGAAATATAAATAGTATATTATAAGGACCTCTATATTCAATGTTTTGAAAGCCGGACCGGATATTGACTCGGCATTATAACTGGGTCAATGGTCGGACCGGTCTAACCGGTTCAATCAGGTTTTAAATTATAATCAAATTTAAATAATTAAATATATATATATATACAAATATTTTTATAAACATTTATATCATGTCTAGAATCTAACTAAAATTGATACATAAATAAATAAAAACTTACAAATATATAAAAATATAATGAAAACTGATTTATTTGGAAATATAATTTTAAAAATATGACTTTAAATGAATTATTTATATACTTGCAACTTTTAAAAAAAAAATTCAAATTGAGAAAACCAGATTTTAATATTGAACAGGGTCACCGGTTTTACCGAGTTTGGCTGGTTTTTTATCGGTTTAACTCAAATCCGGTATTAGTACAACTCGGAACCGGTAAGAAGACTGAGTCACGGTCCGACCGGCCGGTCCGATCCGGTTTTCAAAACAATGTCTTTATTATATAAGAAGTTTTAATACAATATTATTACCTTATTTAGGTTAGTCAGATATAAAAATTTCAAAGTGTTCAATTTTCAAAACAAAATATCAGAAAATCAATAATAATGCATAGAAAACGAATGCAAAAAAAAATTGAAACATGGATAAAAATATGTCAAGAAGAAAAAATAATGGTTTATGTTACTAATAAAAATTGGAAATCCATTATATTATAAAAGATGTATATTTGGATCAGTTTTAAAATATACAAAAATGGACTAATCTAATTACCTTAAAAACATTTTTTTGTCTAAAATAATCATAAAATAAAATTAAAATTTTATATAACTATTTAAAATCAAAATAATAATTTAAACTTGATTTATATCAAAAATTGATTTAACATATGCATATATTCAAAATTTAATTTTTTTACTAAAATATTTTCTAATAACCATTATTAAGAAAATGTTTTCATTATATAACAAAAATACAACAAGAAGACCAATTCATATACCAACTTAAATTATGGTTTTTATATTTCACATTAAATTTTAAGAATATAATATATGTGATTATTTATAAGATGTTTCACATTATTAATTATTTGAAAGAATTTATTTAATGAAACTTCAAAATAAAATAATGTTGAAATAACAAATGATTAAATCAACAAAATAATGATACGGGTCTGAATTATCTAAACTCCTTAAAAATAGTTTCATTTAAAATAAAAACTAGATTATATAAACTAATAAACTATATTTAATAAAATTATAGATTTTTCTTTTAAATGGACAAATTGATTTTAAAGTGCTATACCATCCATGACCAGAAAAAGTATTTTCCGATTTTCAGGATCCATCGGTAAAACACTATCGTCCCGATCTAAGCGGTAAAACAGTCTCAAATGCCTCTAAAACATGATTTTTTTGTATTATGGCTTGTTGTGCATCTGACCAGAATAAACACAATTTCTTTGATGCTAATTAAGACAATTCCTCAAAGCTAAGAGAATTTGTGAAAGAACAAATTTATAAACACAAGTTTCTTTTGGCAAATTTCAATCTCCCTTTTCCTTTGTGAAAGAACAAATTAATACACGTTCCTACAATTGTGGAAACAACAAAAAAAACTACACAACTAAGAAACGTGAAATGATAACATGAAATACTCTTGTCCTCTATCTTAGAAGCAGAGCATTGACAATTTCATTCTTTGCAATATTAATTGTTAAAATAAAATCTACATTTTTTGTTGTTGGATTGTATTATTAAACAATCTAGGCAAAATATTCTAAGCAATGAGAACTAAGAAAATAAAAATAGAAAAAAGGATACATCAATAAAGATCCAAAGTAAAATAACACATCTATTTTGCTTATGAATTACTAAAGATTTTTCATATAAAAGCTCTATATTTGTGCTGAAATTGATGAATCTCAATGGAGATAATCTTCATATAATCCAAAAGCACCACGTTTTCAGAGTGAGTTGAAAACGATTGTCACTCTCTTTTTAATACTCCAATAGAAACCACCATATATTTTGCTCTATTGATAATAACAAAGCTAAAAAGATTACTGTTCCATAAAATTGATCAAAAGAGGTAAAAAGATAGGAAAAGTAAAGAAACTAAAAAATGAAAACTTTTGAACAAAGAAAATAGAAAATTATAAAAAAGAAAATTTATAGTTCAAAAGATATCTGTGAGGAGTCTATTAAAAAAACAAACTACACAATCGATAGAAAATAAAAATAAAAAAAGGAAATTTATACAACCGACTACTACAATCTTTCCTTTTTTATCAACCTCAACCGACTACTACAATATTGTGAACCCTATAAATAATCATCATCGTCATAGAAGGAGGAAAGAAAGACACAAGCGGCACAATGAATCCTTCTAGCTTTCCATCAAAACCACCCATTGATGTCGATGAAGCCATCAAGAACCAAAACGACTTAGCCGTAATCGTTTCGAAGGACCTCTTCTCCACCAAAGCCAAACATTCCAACTCTGTTTTCTCACCAGCGTCCATAATCACCGCACTCACTTTGGCAGCCTCTGGCCCCGATCTCAGCGACAATTCTTCAGGATCCAAAGAGATCATCTCCTTCCTGAGGTCTTCCTCAACCGACGAACTCAACGCTGTCTTCAGCAAGATCGTTCCCGTTGTCTTCGCCGACCGTAGCGCCAACGGTGGACCGAAGATCTCATCCGTCAATGGTGTCTGGGTCGAGAAAACGCTACCGTTTGATCCATCCTTTAAGGATCTCTTTGAGAATTTCTTCAAGGCTCTTTTCGATCGCGTAGACTTCCTGAATAAGGCTGAACAAGTGCGTCGAGAGCTGAATGAATGGGCTGAAGCTCATACCAACGGTCTCATCAAAGATCTTCTCCCTGATGGATCCATTACAGAAGAGACAGAATATATTTATGGAAATGCATTGTACTTCAAAGGACAGTGGGAAGTTCCATTCGACAAGTCACACACAAAAGACAAAGAGTTCCACCTTCTCAGTGGAACCTCATTCTCTGTGCCATTCATGAGAAGCTACAAGACGCAATACATACAGGCTTATGATGGTTTCAAGGTTCTCAGGATAACCTATCGAAAAGGCTGCGATGGTGACGATAGCAGTTTCTCAATGTACTTCTATCTCCCGAACAAGAATGATGGATTGGATGATCTTGTCAAAGCAATGGCATCTGATTCTGGATTCTTGGAACGTCATGTCCCAAGTCGCAAAGTTGCAGTTGATGAATTCAGAATCCCAAAGTTTAAGATCGTTTATGGTTTAGACGACAAAGACTTGGGATTAAGTTCAGTTAACTTGTACCATAAAGCATGTGTGGAGATTGATGAAGAAGGCGCTGAAGCAGCTGCTGCCACTTTTTAGTCGGTATTGGATGTGCATATGTGAAGCCTCCAGAGGAGATAGATTTTGTGGCAGATCATCCATTTTTAATTAGAGAAGACACGATTGGAATTGTTTTGTTTGTTGGTCAGATCATGGACCCTTCCGACAAATCCTCTTAGGCTATGGGATGGGGTCAAGGCCAGACCGGGATTTTGGTTTGGTTTTATGGCAAAAAAAAAAAAAACTGAAAACGTTTTGAGCTCTTATTCTTTTTTTTGAGCTCTTATTCGTTAATGAGTTTGATTCATATTCTTATGTTTGTTTATCCATAAATTCTCATCGATCGAATGATACAATTTGATTATTTATTTCTAAATGCCAGTTTTTCTAAATTCCAGTTTTCTAAATGCCAGTTTACTATATGTTCTTCTATTAAATCAATCCATTAATTTAAAAATTGACTCTCCACATCAACACCGAGAACAAGCAGGCAGATGTTCCCATCCTTCCTATATAAACCAACCAAAACACATAACATTAATTTCATAAAACACCATACACTATACACTAATCCCTATACTAATGGCTACTACCAAGCTAGTCATGAAACTCGTCTACATCCTCCTCATCCTATTCACCTCTACCATATCTCGTGCGATCTCAACGGCCCCAGAAGGTTGCGACAGTGGCGAAGATAATCCATGCATCTACAAAGCAAAGGCTTTACCACTCAAAATCGTAGCCATTGTTGCCATCCTTACGACAAGCTTGATAGGTGTAATGGCTCCTCTTTTCAGCCGTTACATTTCGTTCCTCCGTCCTGATGGCCACGGTTTCATGATTGTAAAGTGTTTTGCTTCCGGAATCATCCTCGGAACCGGTTTTGTGCACGTGTTGCCTTACTCTTTTGAGATGCTAC
>OVBX01005047.1:0-13649 GCA_900406325.1 Erucastrum elatum
AAAAACTAAGATCGCCTAGCGAAGATTTAGATCCGCAACGGAATATTATACATCAAAAAAAAACAAAAAAAGAGGGAGTGGTGACCGGCGGCAAATGCCTCCGGCCACCGATTGGAAGCAATTTGTTGAGAGCTTTTTTGTAGAGAGATATAAACGCTGGACTAGTTTGATTGGATCTGTAATATTAATGAGTTTTGCAATTTTTGTTGGCCTAGTCTAAAACCTCCAAAATGATAAAGCCCTTTTAACAAAATAATAATTAAAAAAAAACGAAAGTCCATATGCAAACTCCGATCATTAAATACTATGATTGAAATAAAATGGGAGAGTTCTTAGAAAAACAAATGGTCTTTTTCAAATTTTCGTGGTGCACTTTGCAAGTTTTGCATTGCTCTCTTAACATTTTTACCAAAAAAAAAAAAGTTTCGCATTGCATGCCATTAATTAAGCAAAGTCTGTTTTGGAAAAGGGCAAACCGGTAGGCCGTCACTGCCGGTATAACGCGTATTCGTTGATTGGCGTCTCCTTTGGCCGGTTCCAGTTGACTGACGCGTTGCGAGTGACTGGAACTAGACTTTTTCTGATTTTTTGTCTGACAGTTATACCCTTTGTACCACATCATTATTACCACTCATGAAAAAGTCATTTGGATTTGGACTAGTAGATTAAACAAAATAATAATAGGATAGTGCTCTTTCAGAAAAACAAAACCAATGAAATGTCTCAATGAAGCCGGAAAATTTTAATGAAAATGGATGCTACTTTGTACTTTCTGTTAACTAGATGGCCTTTTTTTTTTCTTTTTTCTTGTCAGCGTGAAATTAAAGCTAGAGAAATAGTCTAAACCAACTCAGGTAACTAAATTGGAGGTACTGAACAACATACAAAGTTGAAGAAAACGCCTAGCACCACAGCTGAAGGTACTCTAGATGTGAACAATGTTTTCTTGGTCGGTTAGTATTCTAATTCTGCAACTGGTAAAATAATTTAGAATTTGTGGAATTAAAATTTATGGATTGCAAGGAATGAGATACAACAAAAAATGAAATGAAATTCATTCATTCATGATCAAATTTGTTATGGAATGATTCTCTTTGTATTTTAGCTACTTATTTTTGGAATTGGTGGAATGAGTATTCTATTTCATTCCTTGCAAATGTGAAAAAATTATGGAATTAATGGAATAAACCATTCTACATCATTTCATTCCAAAAATTAGCAATCCAGTTACAGCCTAAAATAACTACACGATGAGAGTAGACGCCCGGCTTGGCTTCGACGTTGCCTTTCTCCCTCTCGATGAATCTTTCCGTTCATGGTGCTCCTTCTTCTCTCCTCTTTTTTGGTTTCTTCAAGTTGCAGTTTTTCTGATGTGGTTAGTTCCGATCTTTTCTTGTGCTTCCGCTTCTTCTGGTGTCATGGTGGCTTCGGTGGTCTCTTAAAATCTGTGAGTGTGTACTTGCGGCGGCAGCGACTGATTCGAGTGATTCTATGATTTTCGGATGTCATGGGCTTGAGCTATTTTGTAGGTTAAACTTGTATTGGACTTCATCTAGGTCGAGCCCATTAGGAGATTCTGGGCTGTTAGTTTTTATTTTTATTGTTTTCTGTTTTTCCTTATGTAACCAAAAGAAGACCAATGTATGTGCTTTTGATGTACGGAAGTCAATGTACGGATTGATATTGCCCTGTTGGCCATCGCCCTGTAGATGAGTGACAGAAATTTTTTAATAAAAAAAAAAACTACACGATCGATATCTTTGTCTGCAGAATACTGTTACAAAAAATAACATTTAATAAATAAATCTGAAAATGATATTTTCTCTGTTTCAAAAGGAGTCTATTTTAAGAATTTTTTTATTTCAAAGAGATACAAATTTACATTTTAATATTTTAGTTAATGGTAAACTGTAAATTAAAAAAAAAATATTAAAATTCTGTTGCTCAAAAATTGTTAAAAATAATTAATTAAATAATATTCTATTCATAACCAGAATTTAATGTATTTTTTAATATGCGTGAAAATTATAAAACTTCTATCGATTTAGAACCAGGGACAGACCATGTGTTTGTTGGAATATAGTGTGTAAGTTTCTGGGGCAGACGAGAAAATATCAAATGTAATCAAAACGTTTATAACAAAAATATAATCTAAAAAAACAGTGTTGGATTAGGTAGTGATTCTTATTTTTCAATAGTGGATTAATAAAAAAACGTAGTCGATCAACCTAAGCCCAGCGTAGTCTAAACCTGTGGGAGGCTTTGATTATTCGCTAACTTTGTCTGTTTAATAAGGTCAGTCATGGTTTTGATGTTTATTTGAATTTTTTTCAACTATACTTTACAGATATGTAGACAAATGTCGAATATTAAACAGCCTTCTAGTGTTGGTACCAAAACTACCAATCAATACACGGTCGAGTTTGGTCCTCAGCATATATACAGACTAAATTGTAGTATTGACAGCGTCACAACAAATAACAAACACACGAAAAAGAAAATTAGACGTCTTTGTCAATTTGGGAAAATGTCAAAAGAAAAATTAACAATAATTCCAATTCATCTTTCTAACATGGTGTTGACTTTCAATCAAAAGGAAACGTAATGTTCAAAGACGTAGCTCTTATTCCAGTTAAATTCGTTTAAACGATAGTCGAATCAAAACCATGTACTGACCTAAAGAAATTGATTGTTTTTTACGCGTATTGAACAAGGAATCTAATCTTTTTCACATTGATGTAAACACTTAAAATGGTAATGAACGTAGTTTCAGAAAATGCGTTATCAGTGACAAAACTTTATTGGGTTTCGGATTCTCTATCGGCTCCTATAATGCAAGGAACCACATTCAAATTCTATCTGATATATACTTATACATTATATGCAGCTTGAAGATGCTAGTTTCATTCTGCTAAAAACAAATTGCTAATTTCATTATTTGATTTCTCCCACGACTTTGTTTTTTTTTTATTATAAAATTTCTCCCTCGACTTTTTTTGGTAACATTTCTTGCATGTGGAAAAAGCAGGACGTTTTTAAGCAAGCTAATATGTACAAAATAAGAGATTTTTTTTTTCAAAGAAGAGAGAATTAAAAGACGCAAATAAGTATATGTTTGTTTGCTGCCTAATAAAATAACATGTTTGTCCACACATAAACAAAACACTCTTCCTTGATGTCGACAAAATACATACATTTATTTTATCTTTCACACTGCCATCAATTATTCTTTTGTATTTTATGTTATCATAAATACGATTTTATGCATCGTAAATTTGAGTGTGACCAATGGAGTAGTTGCGAAGATATGTACAAATAGAATTTTCTCACCATTAAAATGTTTAGGATTTACTAATCAAAGACGATATTAGAAATCTCTAAATGGTATGGTATAAAAATATATTTGCGTTTCTTTTAACTGTCAACTGGTTATTATTTTATTTAGTTTCAATATTTATGCAATTCTTAAAAGTAATCATTCGTTGGTCTTGATATTATAATAATGAAAAGTCATCAGTAGGAGAAAAGTTAAAAGGGAGCCCATAAACGAAGACCAGTGATGCTTCCTCTCACGTCGCAAAACGAAACGAAACGAATCATTCTCTTCCACTATATATATCATTCGTTCATCGTCTTCTCATTCCACGCATTCTTTAACTACAAACAATAATATTACAAACCCATAATTCAAAAGTTCGCATAGACTTCGAGTGAATTGAAAAGAAGATGGTTTTGTCTAAGACAGCTTCTGAAACTGACGTTTCAATCCATTCAACTTTTGCTTCTCGTTACGTCCGCAACTCTCTCCCACGGTATGAGCGAACTACAATTCGTTATAAAATATTGCATGAAACTAATAGTAACGTTTCTTTGCATGACATTTTTTTTGCATGACTTGTTAAGTCGTTAATCTTATTTCGTATTCTTTTAATAATGCATTTTACCATCATCAGATTCGAGATGCCTGAAAACTCCATCCCGAAGGAAGCAGCGTACCAGATCATCAACGACGAGCTAATGCTCGACGGTAACCCTAGGCTAAACCTAGCCTCCTTCGTGACTACGTGGATGGAGCCAGAGTGTGACAAACTCATGATGGAATCCATCAACAAGAATTACGTCGACATGGATGAGTACCCTGTCACCACCGAGCTTCAGAACCGATGCGTCAACATGATTGCACGTCTCTTTAACGCGCCGCTCGGTGACGGTGAGGCTGCGGTTGGTGTCGGCACCGTGGGATCTTCTGAGGCGATTATGTTGGCAGGGTTGGCTTTTAAAAGACAGTGGCAGAATAAGCGTAAGGCTCAAGGGCTTCCTTATGATAAACCCAATATCGTAACCGGAGCTAATGTTCAGGTAAACCAAAATGGATTAAACCGGTTAGACTATTTTTTTTCTATTTTGAAACATAATCTAAACCACGAAATGAAATAGCAAGCCAAGAAAAACATCCAAGTGAACCAAATTAAAACGTTAGAGAGCAGATAATTGATATTAAAGCAAAAGATGGTAATTCCGGTTAAGGTCTATGGTTTACTAAATTTCTGGTTTAATACAGGTTTGCTGGGAGAAATTCGCAAGGTATTTCGAGGTGGAACTTAAGGAAGTAAAGCTGAGAGAAGGATACTACGTGATGGACCCTGAAAAGGCAGTCGAAATGGTAGACGAGAATACCATTTGTGTCGCAGCCATCCTCGGTTCGACGCTAACCGGAGAATTCGAAGACGTTAAGCTCCTCAATGACCTCCTAGTCGAGAAAAACAAGCAAACCGGGTATTTAAACCACTCCATAGCTAGTAATTAATCAATTTAAACCGGTTTCTTTCCGGTTTAACCTTTCTAACAATACAATTTGCAGATGGGACACTGGGATTCACGTGGATGCAGCAAGTGGCGGGTTTATTGCACCGTTCTTGTATCCGGAGCTGGAGTGGGATTTCCGATTACCGTTGGTTAAGAGCATAAATGTGAGTGGTCACAAATACGGTTTGGTTTATGCCGGAATCGGTTGGGTTGTGTGGAGAACCAAATCTGATTTGCCTGATGAACTTATCTTCCACATCAATTATCTTGGCGCTGATCAACCCACCTTCACTCTCAACTTCTCCAAGGGTAACATATTTGACTTTACATTTCCGTATTTGTATAAAAACCATATAATATATTTTATTCATGTGGACTCTAATGATTTGTCATTACTTGTATAAACCAGGTTCGAGCCAAGTGATTGCTCAGTACTATCAGCTAATTCGTCTTGGATTCGAGGTTAGTAACTCAAAATGACTGAACAATGCTGATTTAGGAAGGAACGACCGGTGCTACCATTCCGGCTCCAATCTGATGTCCTTCCCAATTTAATAAATAGAATTTCCAAAATTATATATATTCAACTAAAGTTTTTGAAAGAATTTCAAAATATTTTTGGGTCTATGTTATAATTTATTATATAAATTTCAGATTTTTTAATTAAACTTATAAAAGAGAAATTATAGTTGATTAAATATAATTAATTTGAAGAGCTTAAACTTTTTTTACCTCCGAGTCCGTAAAAATGTGGACATGGTCTTGCTGAAAAATATTGTATAACTGAATAAAAAATATTATCAAGCTCAACTTCGCAAGTAATATGTTACTGATAGAAAATGTTTATTTGGGTTTAGGGATATCGTAACGTGATGGATAATTGCCGCGAAAACATGATGGTCCTAAGAGAAGGACTAGAGAAAACGGGACGTTTCAACATTGTCTCCAAAGAAAACGGTGTTCCGTTAGTGGCGTTTTCTCTAAAAGACAGTAGCCGCCACGACGAGTTCGAAGTGGCCGAAACTCTCCGCCGCTTCGGGTGGATCGTTCCGGCCTATACGATGCCCGCGGATGCAGAGCACGTCACGGTCCTCCGAGTGGTGATTCGAGAAGACTTCTCTCGAACCTTAGCCGAGAGATTGGTTGCAGACTTTGAGAAGGTTCTTCACGAGCTAGATACAATTCCGGCGAGGGTTCACGCCAAGATGGCTAATGGAAAAGCTAACGGTGTTAAGAAGACGGAAGAGGAGACGACGAGGGAAGTTACGGCATATTGGAAGAAGTTTGTGGAGACAAAGAAGACTAACAAGAACAAGATTTGCTAATAGGTTTAATGTAGTTCATATTTTGTTGTTTTTTATCCTTTATTAAGCTATCTTTGAAACCCTTTTTCTTTCATGCTGCTCGGATTATTTTTGGTTTCAAATTACATCCTTTTCCTGTGAGCTGATTGTTCATGATTTGTATCTTGAATAAATTAAACAAATACTGTTTTCTATTTAATTTATAAAGATGTTATATCCCTCTTAAAAATATATAGTTCTCTACCCATTTACTCACAGAGAGACCCTTGAGATGTTAAGTAATTAACATGGAATTATAAAAGAGCATACAAAAATATAGTAGTCTGTATATGGATTTGATCTAACAAACTCTATGGTTCTCGCAACTATTCATCAAAAACAGCGTTTGTTGTTTTGCCTTTTATTCTTTTGCACAAGAATGCTGCAAGCTAATTTATACAAATAAGTTTTTACAAAACATCTCAACGCTTCACATATCGTTCCTGAAAACGATCGTGCTCGGAGAATCGATTCTCACAATGATTCCTTCATCTTCATCATCGCTTGATTCCGCCATCGGTTTCTTCCTTGTGCTGCTCTCTGCTGATGCTAGGTGCGTAGGAAGCTGAGACACATACTTCCTGGTCTCAACCTGCTCCCTGGTGGCCATGGAGCTTTCAGATTTCGCTGCGTCTAATGGATGTTTCTTGTATAACAAGTTATCTTGTGGCTTGTTGTTGATGATCCCGCCGAAACTTGCACTCCTTGTGAACAGATTAACCTGATTCATAACGATTCGTGTTAGTCCTAGAAGTTCTTCGATAACAATCTCTAAGTGTATGTTTTATTACCTTGCTGCCGAAGATGCTAAGTTGCCTTGCTCGTTCAGATAAGTTTAACGCCTTTCTATTGATCTCTTCCTGTTGTTCGGGTTTGTAAATGCTTTCAGGCCAGCTCATGAGACCTCTGTGTTCTTTACTAGATGATCTCTGGAGCTGGTGCTCAGAGCTTGACCCAATTTGTGATGACAAAGAAGATGGTTTTCGTTGTAGAGTTCTATGCGCTCCAAACGCGCCAGTGTTGAAGATGATTACTCTTGCTCTTGTCTCCACACTGTATTGTGTTGCGTGTCGTGAGAAACTAACTCTCATGATACCTGTGATTCAAAACCAAACACAAAGTTTTGATTATAAAGGGTTTGATTCTTATTTGTATCATGCGTGACTATTTATCTACCTGAAGCTTCTGATGCGTTACGGAAGCTTTGATTCTCGTTATAAGGTAGTAATGCAGCAGGAGATGATACAAGCTCTTCTTGGATACCAACTGGTTTTATGAATCCTTCTAGTAACAAACCGACACTGTTGTAATCGATGTCGATCGATTCTCCAGATACATACGTTGTGAGTTTTGAGCTTTCAGCGGAAACAAGGGCTCGTAGTTCATGCATTGCCACTTTTTCAAATATCTGAGGACGCAGGAGTTTGAGAAGCACCAATGCACTTTCCTGGAGAGAAGAAGAAACAGGAAAGAAGTTAATGCAATGTACAATCAATGGATTTGAATAGAGGACGTACCTTCCAAAGGAAGTCTTCAATGGTGGAATCCGAATGTACAAAGGCTAGTATTCTATCACTACTGATAAAGAAGCAAAGAACAACAGAATCTGTAACCATGTCGCACATGTATGGCTTCCCTGTGAGGACTTCGTAGAGTCCCAATGTACTACCGTGAGTGAAAGTTGGATGCAGCGAATGATTGTTGCCTAAGCTTTTGCTTTTCCACTGTAATGTGATTTATAATGATAACTTTCAGTGATAAAGAATATCAGTAATCTTTCGATATTATGACTTAAGTTTTGGGTTTACCTTAACAATGCCGTCACAAATAAGCCAGATTCCAGTTGGCTTTGCACCTTCTTTATAAAGCGTCACACCACGCAGCTTCATGGTTTCTTTTTTCGAGTGTTTTAGAGGTTCACATACTGCAGCAGGGAGAGCACCAGATAACGGATGTGAAGCGATCAGGTCGCTTAACTTTGGAAGTTTTACTATTGGAGGGTTTCTCAAAAGCTTCTTCAAGCCAGTCTGCGCAAAGAGAGAGAGAGAGAGGGAGAAGCAACATTAGAACAAAGAGACACATGACCATGTGTCGAAGGAATTTGATTCTTTAGATTCGGTACCTGGACAGCATCATGAAGATGAGCGATTTCTTTTTCCTCCAACAAGCCAATCTTCTCAAGGTTTTGAATGTATTCGAGTAAATGATTCAGCACTGAATATGTTACTTGTTTCGTTTTCACAACACGGAGAACCTACAAAGCAAGTTGATCAAAGGTTATAAGTAATTCATCGCGAGAAAAATAAATAATCTAGCACAAGTGACACGACTCTCAACCTGAGGAAGTGAAGATCGAACTTTTTCCAAAAACTCTTTAGCTTCAGCTCCTTCGGTTTCACTTTCTTTGATTACAGTAGAGCCGATACTACTCTCCCCTGTTTAAAGAAGAAAGACAACTAAGGATAAAATATTTTCTTACTAAGTTGAAGTACTTGCAAACAAAATCTATGATAGATCAACAAACGTGTGATCCATAATCTGAATTATACATACCTATAAAATCATACAATTGCTGCCGTGCAATAGTATGTGCGCGAAGAAATGCAGCGGAAATGTAGCAAGCAGATTCGAGTCTTTCAACCGCAAAGTATATGACCAGCCTCCCTGGGATAAGTTTAGAATGAAGAAAATTGTAGTAACTAGGGAACTTAACATGCTCTTTTAGACCTCTCCAGTCACATACAGACTCCGTAGAAACTCGATCCAAGGCCTCATCCACTGACCGCATCAAAATATTAGCTGTACTTTCAGATATTCTTCCCTCATCAAGCATCTCCCAGTAAGCTGCCTGAACACCTGATGCGTGCAAGAGACTCGAACTGAGTGTCAATAATTTGACTCAGTAGACGGTGTAATATGTTAGAAAATGACATGATAGTTACCATTTAAGAATCGTATACGTATGTCCTTTAAACTCGTACTGTCAAGATTTCCAGCCTTAGAGCCACTATGAGGATGAACTTGTTCCCCTTCTGAATCTTTTAAGCTCGAAATGTATTTTTCAACTGTAGGCCAGTCAGCAGGTCCTAGCTCTTCATCGTCTCCGAGATCTTCAAACGCTTGCAAGGCCTTATTCAGCATTTCATATTTTGTATAATCCAATATTCGTAGCTGTTAACAATAAATAAAGGGGTTTCAGCATTTCGAGATGAGAGTTGCAGATTCTTTTGGACGCTTACATACACACCTAAATATGTATTTGCATACTTAAGTTAGAAATGAAGTCTGTGAAAAGATAATGACCTTTGTGGCTGGTAAACCGTCCATGCGAAGAAGACGCAGAGCAAATTGGGTAGTGGATCCATTAACTATCAGAGTTAGAAACACAATTCCACCTGTGAAGAATATAAACTGCAGAACAACTGAGAATATCAAGAGACTGAAATGATAGTCTTCCATAAATCATTTAGGCATAACCCCTTGGAGACCCGAACTTACCAGTGTTCCTGTTTCTCTGCTGAGAAATGAATTTCCGCTTGATTGCTGAATCAAATGATGAAATAAGTTAATTCAAGACTGAATCAATGCGCATAAATTCAAGAGAGAGAGAGAAGAACAAGATGTCAATGTTCTTGAAAACTAACCTTCACAGATAAAGAAAGTGACAGCGCCACTGCACCCCTCAAACCAGACCATACTAGTATAATGCCTTCTTTCCAATCCAAGCCATAGCCAACACGACATAGCAATGGATACAGAACTCCAACAACAACACAACGTGATACTTGGACGTAAAAGTATAGTAGAAAAAGAAATCCCCATGAATTCCCTGTAAAAAAACACCTACTTAATAATCCGAATGGTGAAAGAACACATCATTTAAGTCCTAGCACAGTGGCAATTATACTACACTACTTCCTCAAACCAATGATGCAAGTTTCTTTTTTGTCTTTTACACTAATTGATGCTAAAGGAACAATTGACCTGTCGAGAACCAAACAGACGTCTGTGCACGGTAATAGCATAAAACAGATGGAAAAAGGTAATTGCTTGGAACTCAGCTTCTATAAACAATTGGCTTGATAAATTTAGACAGAAACTATGTTCATATAATCTAAACCGAGTTCACTTTTAGTAAAGAAAGTATACTGGAAGCTTTCAACATTAAATGGTACCTTGGTATGCAATCTTATCGCTGTCGAGAATGCCTTCAGCAATGACAACACCACTACAAAAATAAAATGAGAAGCAACTTATATGCTGTAGCAGCGGCTTAAGATAGACTGCAGTAAAATAGCTTATTTCTTAGGGTTGACATGGTCCAAGAATGAGATGAGTCGATGTGATTATAGCTTTACCTGAGGATAAAAATCAAAGTATTTGCAATATATGCGACCATTTCCCTGCACAAGTTACCAGGAAAATCTGCCTTACACCTTTTTCATAGAATTATTCTACACATAAAAAAATCCAATGCCACAAGCTTTAGAAATACCAGAAGTGATGCAAACTTTTTTGGCTGTCACCTTTAAATGCTGTCCTTGCAAATGCAGCATAAAACCTGTTACAGTTATTATTATATAACAAGAGCATTCTTACATGATTACAAAAGAAGGGAACAAAATGAGATAACTGAACCTTACATGCCCAAAGTCATCACCGTCAAAACACCAGAAGCCCCAGCCCACTCTTGAGCCTGTGACACAGTAGATAATTCTCAGTTGTACTACAAAAATAAGATATTGGCACAGGATTTCAAGGTCTACAGCAAGACGTACAGTGTAATATGCGAAGTAGCTGACTGCAATCGTAAGGGTAATCTCTATGACTGTGTCATTGAATATGAACTTGAGCCAAAGAACCGAGACAATGCCAAAAGCCAGACCGATCCCTACACTAAACAAACAAAGTCATAATATTGTCAACTTATGATGCTAAAAACACAACAACTGGATATCTCATTAAAAAGAGGGAAAGATCACGACATACGCTCCAAGTGCAACTCTAATCAGAAATGTGATTATAGAACCCCAGTCAGAACTATTCCCCATAACCATCTTTAAGAATAACTGGAAAACCACAATTGCCGTCCTGGAAAAGTCATAAAGTTATGATATGATCAATTGCTGTGATGAAACAACCAGACTACCACGACAGAAGATAGCAAATGTTAGCATGATTACCCATCATTCATCAGCGACTCCCCTTCAATAACAGTGCTCAGCTTCTTACTAGCACCAAGCTCCTTAAGCAAAGCAACAACAGCGACAGGATCGGTGGCACTCAAGAGTCCACCAAGCAACAACGCCGTCTTCCAGTCCCAGTCATAAGGAAAGGTGAGCTGCAATTATCATCATGCTACATAACTTCATTACCTTATATTTTGTCAACCGCCTAGTTAATGAAACTCTACCACAAACCTTAACAAGCGAAGCGAGACAAAACGTGGAAATGAGAACTCCAGGGCCAGCAAGTAACACCATTTGTCCAATACATCTCTACAATAAATTCCATCACAAGAAAAACAACACAAATTACCATCTATTAACAGCTTGATTAAATTCATGACCGGTCTAGAGCATAGCATAGCTGTTAATATACATATATAGATCATTCCTTAAAGAAAATATATGTATTGTACTAAGGCGCTAGTCAGATTCCCTCCGGGGTATCCGGATTACCTGGATCATCAAAAAGAAAAAAAAAATGTATTGATCATTTAGTAAAGAAATAACAGAAACCTTGATCTGGTGAACTTCCATGGAGAAGGCACTCTCGAAAAGCAGAGCGGGAAGAAACACAGCCAAAAGAAGCTCAGGATTAATCTCGTTCCCTGTATATATATATATATGTATAACATAATGAGAAAGCGAACAAACAAAGCTCACCACTGAAGAGAGAAAGAAAACTTACATATACGAATCCCATGGCCTACTTTCCCTAGGTTATGGTGAGTTCCATATTCTGCAAAAAAAAAACAAAATCTAAAAAATCAAATAAGCTACTCGATGCCGTTGACTTTCAAACAGAAGAAGAAAACTACTCTGATGATGATTTTTTCAAATTGATTAGAGAAACTAAAAGGAGTGATCGAGAATCGAAAATCGAACCGAGAGATCCGAGAGCGATCCCGATGACGAGGAGAGCGACGGTGTACGGAACTCTCGTCCCGCGAAGCAAATGCCTGGAAGCTATGCCGAGCACCAGAGACATCCCGACGAAGAGAACGGCGTCGACGGGGCTTGATTCTCCTTCCGCCGCCTCCTCCAGGAGTCTATACGGCATCGCCGCCGCGTCGATTACAGTCGCCATTTGTCTTCCGATGTTTGAACTAAGGAAGGTGATCCTTTCCTTTCAGCTGATTGATTGATATAAGTGAAGAAGAGAGGGAAGAAGTATACTATAAACTATACATATATGTTTTTATTATAATGTTTATATTTGGATGATTTGGATCCCATTTTGCTGATGAGATGATGATCATGTGATTAACCATGTTAACGCGCCGCTGGCTTTCGTTTGTGTTACATTGATTAATTATTTGTTTTTTTTTTGTTTTTTTTCCGGATATCTCCACACACTACAAACCTCAGATATTCTAGGTCGGCTCAAAAATTTGTATCTTTAAATGGTGGTCACTATTTAATACTACGGACTTTAATTATACTTATACGTAACTATTTTTTTCTCTAAAAAGACCATTTGAAATATATTCCTTATTTCCTTTTGTTCCATTTAATATAATAGATATAATTCGTTAAAGTTTGTTTTTTTTTTTTTTGACTAATTCGTTAAAGTTTGTTTTGATGTTTTTTTTTGGAAAGAGAGTAATCAACAATAAACATGTTTTAAATTTTGTTGTGATTTATTATCAAGTATTGTTTAGTTAATTTTTAAATTGAATTGATGACAAAAAAAAATTAAATTGAATATGAGAACAATTTATATTGTAAAATTAAAAATTAAAATAATGTATATACTAAAAAAGAATAAGTATTATTTTCTGTTTTTTTATCAAACTTATTATTTTTATGCATGTTTACTGGTTTATGTAGAATGTCTAGATAATTACCTTGTTCATGTTTGTTTATTTTCTAAAGAAATACCTTGTTTATGTTATTTGACAACACATATTCTAACATTAATTTATTCTAACATATTTGACATGAGGTAACCAATATTTGACAACACATATTCTAACATTAATTTAATATTAAATTATCAAAAAGTAACTTGAAAATGTGTAAAATGTTTATAATAGCTTACTTTGAATTTCGCATAGCTCTAATATGCATATGTTGTCAGTTCTAATTTGAATAGCCGTACATATCAAAAATCGCATTGCCTAAAATTTTGGTGATAGTTACGTATAGTAAATAAGTCAATGCAAATCTTGTTTCAAACGATCGTGATGACGGATACGACGAGAAATAGATTGGTAAGGCCCTGATTGGCAAAGCAGATGAGAAAGCAGTAGCATTATGCTATAAAAGCAGTATG
>OVBX01005049.1:0-13648 GCA_900406325.1 Erucastrum elatum
GGCCACAGATTCCAACAATCATAGCTCCATCCTCATCATCGAAATGTAACAAAGAAAACATCTTCTCCAAGTGTGCTTCAATCCCCACCAAGTCTTCAAAACCCCTAGAGATTGTTGTGTTGAGTTTGTTTGAAACATCTCTGGCGATTTTTTCAATCATCTTCGATTCATTGTCCCTAACAAGAGAGATATAAATCATCATGTTCATCAAATAGTCATGGAATAAAATTTGCAAAGATAAACATTATAAAATTAATGAAAACAAACCAGTTTAGGAAGTGTTCGCCGGCTATGTTGCCCACCTCGTTCAAAGCTTTTCTCCATTTCTGCACCTTCTCCTCCGTTTTCCCTTGACAAGTTTCGTTGAAAGCAATCCCAAACTCTCCGGTCTGTTTCCGCACATCAGATGGATCTACTCCATGGAATATGGTCATCACTATTTGCCCAGCATCTTCTTTGCACTTCAAAATCAGGAACAGCTCATCCAAACACCAGCTCGAAGAAGCATAGTTCTTCGATAGTACGACTATCGAAATCTTCGACTCCATAATCGCTCGTGTGAGTGCAGGGGAGATTGTTTGGCTTTTCTCGATCCCTTGATCATCGAACATCGTAATCCCGTTGTAGTTAAATTGTTTGCGTAGGTGACTGAGGAATGTTTTACGGACGTCTGCTCCGTGAAAGCTTGCAAAGACACGGTATCTCCAGGTGCGAGACGACGAAGAAGCCATCAGATAAGAATAGGGAGAAAAATTCACGATGAACTGTCTTTGGATTCACAGTAGACTTTTAAGAAAGAGAGCAATGATGTTTCTCCGCCTTCTCGGCCCTTCTGCATTTGATATCTTAAACAGTTTGATCTTGTTATTACATGACTTAGTTTTGGTTTGGGTTTAATAATCAAGTCGTTCTCCTTTCAAGAAAAAATGATGTTGACTTGTGTAACTTCTTCCATGAGTTAATATAATCTATTACGTTCAGACGCTATGGCACATCACCTACTGTCTAAAGAAAAAAACAGACACATTGTCTAAATTATGCTATTTTACCCGGACTCTGAAAATCCAAACCAGAACCAACTCAAAAATATTGGATCCGAAACCAAACCAAAAATTTATAAGTACTTATTAGATCTAAAAAAATTTTACCCGAAAAATCAGAACCAAAAAGAACCAACTCGAATAGATCAGGTCCGGACATGAAAAGCACCAACCCGAATAGACCCGACCCGGTAAGAACCGACGCATACCCGACTTAAAACATGAATATTCAAAACTATAATTTTTTGTTCTATTTTATATATTTTATTTTATGATTAAGTTGAAATATATTTTTCTTAATAATCTTTGTTATTATTTTGTAATATTTTTAAGTAATATGAAGTTTTAAATGTAAAATTTAGAGTTTATTTTGTTATAATTATTAATAGTTTATTTTAAGTTATTTTGTAAGGTTTTAGATATATATGATATATACGATGGGGTTTGGATATTTCATTCATTTTCAGATTCTAATATATGAACCCGACCTGGAACTGACACCCGAAAATTACGGATTCAAATGTCAAACCGACCTGAATTCGAACCGAATATTTTTAAGTATTTATTGGGTCCAAATGTCTAGGAACCATATGACGTAATCCGAAAAAATCAACTCCAATCTGAATGTACATGTAACATGCCTAGTCTAAATAATCCCTTAAACATATGCCTTCTCTATAATCACTTTCATAAAATATGTGAGAAACCCCCTTATTATTAAAACATGAGCAAATTTGAAAAGTAACCTTTAATGTGTAACATATTCACAGAAATGCCATTTTTGCTTAGGTGTCATCACCATAGTCTCTCTCACAACATTTAAATAACAAGACATCTATTACTAGACTATTTACAAAGAATGCCACTGGTCATACCAACTATTTAAAAACTATACGATTATTTCACATAAGTATTTGTATACTTACCTTTACTTACCTTTTTCAACTTAATAAAGTCCTAACAATTTCATTATAATTAGTTGTTGTTGTTCTTGCTGCAAACACATTCTTGCCTTTGATTCTCCCCTCTGATATTTTGTATTCCTTTTATATGGCATAGGTTTTGACTGTAAAATTAAAAATGAACAAACAACTTACAGCGTAAGCTAAAATCAATCATTATAGAAAAGCAACAAAGAACTAAATTAGTATACTAACAAATCATAAGATAATGATATAGGACTTAAAAACAGAGGATTTTATTCTTACATCTATGTTCATACGTAAACCATTGTAACATTCAGAAATTGATTCCGAATTTCGGCTATATATATATATATATTATAATATAGGGTATAAAGACAGAGGATTTTCATCTTCCATTTGTGTACATATTTAAAAATCATTGTAAGTCACTAAAGAAAATGAAATGTTAATGTTCTGTAATGTTGTAAAATTATTGTGTTCACCTCAAACCTCAAACAATCACATAACCAAACAATTTGGGGTGTAAAGTTCAACCAAAACTATTTTTGTGCCCTTTTAAAATATTAGTTACACATCATACTCTCTTTTTTAATAATTTTATAATTCATTTCCGTGTCTTAACCACAAGAAAATGAGGAGCATTTAAGTTAGGTAAAATCATAAATTGTCAAGATTGATTTTTTTTTATGCTTGAAAAGTTCAAGAAAGGCAATCATTAAAATTATAACGTTATGTAGGTGCAATTTGATTGGTTTGATAGACAATCGAATTTATATCCTATATGTTACAAATCTTTTACTCTTCAATGGAGATTTGGTTTTCAACCCAAATTTTCCTTTTCTTATTAATATAATTACTAAGTTTATTCTCTCAATATCTGTTAGACCAGAAGATTTGCACAATTGATTCTAACGATTGACTTCAACCCTAAGGGCTTTTGTCTACTATATATAGACCCATTTATCTATAAACTCCATCACACAAAATATTCATCCAATAACCGTGTTGATATACCCTCTTCTTCACAATGCCAGTTATAGTATCTTTTTTTTGTTGCCGCCAGTGTAGTACTATAGATAGCTTATTAAAGCAATGTATAAGATTTTAAATATATAATCAGCTGGATTCAGTTATATCAAGAGCTTTGAAGGATGTTCTAGAATGATGTTTGACCCTTAACTTCTAAAAGAAGTAAGTGCAAATGAACACATAACGTGTTAATATGATTCCATATAAAATTTAATAAAATATAGTAAAGTTACAGCCGGAAAACCTTATCTTTTTCAGTATTCTAGTTAGAGCATTTTGATAAGAAGGCGGAACAAATCGTATTAGATTTAATTATTTATTTTCTGAACAATATAACTATTGCAACTATAGCTATGATTTTTTCTGCATTTTTGGCGATTTTTGTTTTCTTTTAGTCTTTTTTAAACTTTTTTTTTGTTTTTTTAAACTGTTCGTATAGTCTTTCTTTTACATGTATATTTAATATTAAGACTGATGCTCATAAATCAACTATTATGGAATGAGATTGCTGCAGATTATGTTTTTTTTTTGAGAAAAATGGATGATGTTTTTCTGGAATTGTTTTTTTTCAAGTTCTAAAATAGAGTGAAAACTAAAATGAATGAACTAATCTAACTAATCAATTATGCCGTCAGCCAACTATAATAAAAACAGAAAGCTGGTATACAAACCTCTGACTGCTGTTGTTAGATATGTGCTTGAAAGGCAGTATCAACATACTTAGATCTTTCGTGTCGTCCGTAATTGTCTACTGATCGGATTGCATGTTAAATTCAGATATATAGTAAAATTGCATATTCGACGTCTAAAGAATTTAGACATATATGATTATATAGTAAAATTGCATGTTAAATTGTTGTTATATTTTTTTCTGTTTTTTCTCATAGTTTGTAGACAATATGTTTATTTTTTTGACCAATCTAATTATACTCAACACAATTGTTCACCCCGCGCAAGGCGCGGATCTCTATCTAGTGACTGTTAAAATTGATGACATATTTTATGTCTAAATATGACATGAACAATTACATTAATTATTGATTTATATTTCTGATAAACTTTTTATAAAATTATAATAACTCATAATTTACATTTATTGTTGACGTTAAAATAAATATATTCCAATATGACATTTAAATTTTCGAAATATGATTTATTCTATTTTTATAATAATGAAATTTTTGCTACTAATTTTTTAAGTTTTCTACAGTTTTTTATAAAAATAAATGCATTTAATCTTAAAATCATTAATTTGTTTTATATATCTAAAAGTTTTATAAATGGTTTAGTTTTAATTTTTATGATTATATTTTTTATTTAATTTAATGCAAGATGATTTAACATATTTAAATAAAAGAAATAAATAAAAAAATTATCTAAGATTATAGTTTTACGTATATACATATATGCTTAAATAAAATTTAGAATAAACAAAATCTTTTTAACATTGTTTTATGTTTTGTTAAATCAAATTTATATTACCCATTGGTGAGAAAATATTTAATCTACAAAATTAATAAAATTTTAAATATAATCTAATTTTTAAAAAGAATATATTTATTGCACATGGTGCAGAAAAATACCTAGTAAAATAAGATTTTTAAGTTTGCAAACGTTGACTATCTAATGGTGCGTTGATTAGGAAATTAGGATAACCTTTCCCGCTTAAGAAGAGGCAGGGTTAATTGGTCCTATTATAGAAAAACTCAGTCCAGTCTAATAAAACTCTGACACATCAATATCGATTTTATAACATAGCAACTATCAAAAAAGTTTAAATATAAAAGAAATCATCTGATTAACTCATGTTTTGGTTAAAGTTAAAATAGATGGTCAACCTTAAAATATAATCTAGATTGAGCTGTAGAGAATGAAAACTAGCATGAAAAATGTTTCCATATTCCTCAATTCAGTATTTACTTATGAGAAGATGGGATCATCGTCTAGTTCTAACAAAACATCTTGGTGAAACCAATTACGGTGAAAATTTTCAAATTTGATAAACGTTGGTTGGATAGCTAGGAGATCAGACAAGTGATCTTAGAAGGATTAAATTTGCCAGAATTTTCGACTGGTGTGAATATAGTGGTCCACATCTCAAGTTGTCTCAAAACTTTGAGTCAGTGAAGGAGATAAAATGAAACAGGTGGAGGAACTGAGAAAAAGTTGAGGCTACATACTCAAATGACAATGCGAAAACAAATGAGTTAGCAGAGACACTAAAAGATCTTTCTGCAGCTCTTAAGACATAAGAAATGTTCTGGAAACAAAAGAGTGAAATTCTATGGTTGCGAGAAAGATAAGAACACAAAGGTTTTCCATGCCTTGACAAAACAAAGACGGGCAAAAAATCGAATTACAAGATTAATGGATGACTCTGGCCACTGCTACTAGTTATGTTAAAAATATTTTCAAATCGGATTATAGATAAAGCATTATCAGATATTACTATGACTGTCAAGGATTTGATTAACGAAGATCTTACAGCTCCAGTTACAGAATAGGAAGTTAAACTAACCTTATTTGTGATGCATCCTGACAAAACTCCCTGGATCAAATGGGATGACAACAAAATTTTATCTGAAGTTTTGGGAATTGTGAAAGGTGACTTTACCCGTAGTTAATGAATTCCCTTTCAACGGGATTGTATTCGGTTAAAACTTACATAGTTCTTGTATATGGTTTACATTGTACCACAACCAAATACAATCACTAAACCAACTCTAACCAACATCTATAACATATGTCAGCTTTATGTCTTTAACATCCAAAACATTGACAATTCACCTTTTAGAGTGATCTAAATTCCAGTCTTCCTCAGTCTTAGGCTTAAAAATGTCTAACCACACGATTTTTTACTTAGGTAGATTTTAACTCAGAACAAGACAAACTCTGTCTCTCTCATGAATTCACTCAAAAGCCGATAGGCTGATGACCGAAAACTACAATAATCATAAGAACCGAGATAATCAGTTGCAGTCTTTCTGCTTATGATAAAAACCGGACCGCCCTAGTAGTAACTTGGACTCTGATTTTTTTTTCCACAAGTGGTATATAGTCTAGTTTTGTTACTACATTTATCATTAGGAGCAGCCCTAAGTACTTCACTGGAAGTTTACCTGCTACGAATGGGAAGTCTGAGAAAAATAATGTCTTGAACATTTTGAGGAATAGCTGCCAGATACAGTGTTCATAAATGCACTACTAACCAAATATTCAAAAGTGCACTAACAAATCTAAAGGCTTAAATATGAAGAATAATTCCATAACAAGTTTGGTTTGAAAGCTTCTCATTAATCAAGAATCCAAATTTTTGTTCCTCACTGAACAAGAAACGTTGATGAAAATAACATTTGATGCAAAATGTTGCATCTAAAACTTCTAGACTAGAAGTTTCTAGTCAGTAGCTAGTGACAGCTACAGGTGAAGTGTCTTGAGGATGGCCTCGTATGTTTCTTGGAGACGGCTTCTATGCTCACTTCTCTTTGCTATTTTCACATAACGAGCCACTTCTTTAAACCCATCGTGCTGTCTTAACAACAAATCACTTTCTTCATCTCCTGCCTTCAAGATCTGCTTCTCTCCTCCAAAATTTTGTATTGGTGTGGTCAATGCCCATTGTATAGCCCATATAGCAAGAGGTCTCATGTAGCAGAGAGACCTGTATTCATCATTCATGTTCCACGCTTCTGGTGTCTGAAACGAGCAACTGCACCAACACACACAAAGCTCACAAAAAGCTAGCAAGTGAAATCGACTCCAAATGAGCTTATTTGTTATACCTTAGACCACGATCAGACCAAACAGCCTCATAGATCCCACTTGCGGTCTGAAACCCTTTCTCTCTCTGTCCTTCTTGAATCATACAAGCTGCGACAGAGTAAGTGGTCCCAGCCCAAACCTCTTTCGAAACCAGCGAGTTCGTGTCCACTTGTCCATCCGGAGACATCCCATTCACAGCGCCACGTGTCCCTCCTCTCACCTTCATCACATTGAACTCATGGATCGTCTCTAGTGCTTTCTTTATCCACTCTTCTTTCGTTATCGGCTTCAGTCCACACGCTCTCGCGTACCTACAAAATACTCAGAGACCGTTACTTCACTAGCGACTGCCATTGAGACTGATAAAACGAAAATTCAACAGTTGAATTGAGTGTCTCAAATAATTTATGGATCCTATTAAAAAAATATATTAACATAGTAGTTTTAATAGTATTGATTGCTCTATTTTTTTTATATTTAACTTCTCTTTTAAAATTATAAACACTAAATTTAGTACTATATCTAAAAGTTTAAAGTTTTAAACCATAATTTCTATATTTATTTTCAAAAAAAAAAGAAATGATTTATTTTTAGAGCACCCTGGAGCTTACCATTGTCCAGCCAATTGATCAGCAAGAATCGAGGAGCTCGAGTCGCTACCACTATCGTCATAATCGAAGTAAGAACCGTTCCACAGCTTATCGTAAACGGTTTTAGCCTTTTCATATTTTGCATTGAAGTAAAACGCGACGTCGTTTTCACCAACAATAGTAGCAAACGAAGACGCAGCTTGAAGAGCAGCTACATAAAGACCGCCGCAATAAGCACTAACGCCTGTAACACTCCACATGTCGTATGTCTGGTCCGGAAACCCTTCGTTCTCAATCATACCGTCCTCGTCCTTATCGAACTGATCCAAATACGCCACGGATATATAAACAGACGGCCAGACCGCTCTCGCGAAGCTCTGATCGCCGGTCGCAACCGCGTCTCTGTAGACTTGAAGAACAAACTTGGCGTTCAAGTCTTTCCAGCGATCCGTGTTGAACAAGTTATACGCGTTTAGTTCGAGCCAAGGGTTGTTTAGACCGATGTCGTGAGGAACCGATCCTAGTAGTTTTCTTGGAACCCACTCGCCGGAGCTCATGATCTCTTTCTTGGTGGGATCTCGGAACATAACAGCGGCTGCGAAGTCTCTCTGGATGCTGAGTTCGAGCTTAGGGAAGAGAGTGAGAAGTGCGAATGATGAGTAGAAGTGAACGTCGTAGGTGTTGTACATTAGATACTCAATGCCTTCGAGGTAGATGAATTTCCCTATGTTCTCTTCAGCGTTTTGAGACTGAGGAGAGTGGTGAACCTGATCACAAACGGCGTTGATTTTCTGGAGGATCTCTGTATCGATACTGTTCTGTTCTGTGTTTGAAATCTTGCTTTGCTTGTGAGGCAAGCCATCTATGAGTGAAACGAAATCAATATGAGAGTGATCAGAAAGATTCTTGAGTTGTCTGTTTGTCATTAACTAATTACCAGTCCAGATAGCTCCTCCAGAGTTGAAATAGTATAGTTCATTGAATAGAGTGACCCTATACCTGAAATAGTTCTTAGGTTTAATCTTTTTTATTGTTTGTTGGAGATGAGAATTAAAAATAGGGTACAACAAAGAAAAAGGTAGGTTACCAATCAGGGAGTGAAGTGTCTAAACGAATAGGGTTTTGCCATTCTTCAATCTGAGTCTCCCAATCACCATAATCTTGATTTTGTATCAACAATAAGAAAACATCATAATATTATTAGGCTCATGCAATAGAAGGGAAACCAACAAAAAAACAAGAATTGCACAAGCGTACTAAGAAGAGCGTCACGAGCCATATTCACTGCGGCGTCGCCTAAGGTACCATAGAATCTTGTGTATCGTCTGTAAGATATAAGGATTGACATTAGATGAAGATGAACTTATGTGTAAGTACATGGAAATGTGAATCATTAGGCCACACCTGTGGTAAGTCTTCTCATTAAACCGCACTTCAGGACAGTCCCATGAGAGTGAAAACGTAACTGTACGGTCACAACCTGGAGGGACCTTCACTTTAGCAGCTATGGCTGCTCCAATGGATGTTCCAGGTCTCGAAGGTGAGCCTGGCTCACAAAGCAACCGGTCGAATGATTTGTTCTAAAAGTAAAAGTATATAAATATTTAGATCTTTCTTTGATTATATTTAGATCTTTGATTATATTTAAAAAAAAGGTTTGTCGATCAAAAAAAGGAAACCTTTTTGATCTCATCCCACATAGCTCTTGACGTGATTTCATTAGGAGAACAACCAGAAACCAAGAAGCATGGACACTCAGAGACACTAACATCGTCCGTTTCTTGCGCTGCAATGGCGTAAGTAACTGGTGGGTGTCCATTGGCTGTCCTGCAAGTTAATAAACATACCGACTAAATTGGTTAAATTTGAGTCTGTTAAACCATTCATGTCATCTCATACTAACTAAAAATATCAGCAAACCGACAGTAATCCTTGCTTCAAAACAGAGGAATTTTAAATCACCAAAGTCTCTGATGAAAGAGGTTTACTTGTGATGTAAAGCTATTGCATGCACTCCATCTCTTTCCCTGAGGTAGATTGCATTAAAGATCAGTTTCTTGTGTCAGAAGGCAAAGAACAAAAGCTTTGACAGTAGAGATCAAGATGCAGATTCTTACATTGTTGATGAGTTGAAGTGTTCTCCAGTAAAACCAGAAGCTCCTCCTACTGAGTTCTAAATAAATAGAAGACAAAAATTGGCATGAAATGTTTAAAGATATGAACAATACAATATCTATCTTTTTTTTTTTGAAATTACTCACTTCCCATGTAAAGAGCAAAGTAACCGTTGCTTCTTCTTTTCCAAGGTTAGTCGCCTGTGAAATATTAGCCAAACGCACATACATGTAATATGATAGTATTCTGATATTAAAGTTCATCAAGAATATTCTTCTTTTATTTTTTTATTCCGGGAAATTTTCTTACCGTAAAAGCGAAGACGGATACCGGAAAACTGCTTTCCTTATAGTTATTCGGTATAAAGGGAGAGACTTGACGAGAAACCATTCTGAGTTCAGGGTCAGGCTCTGTTCTCCAAAGCCCATGCATTTTATGAATCATGAATCTAATAATGCATGTTGATCTATAATGAAACATTATTAGAGATCATTTCATACCGTTGTAGACGGTCCAAGACCTAGGATACAGAGCATGATACGTAGATTTGTCCCCCTTTATCTTCCAGTCCCATGACTCTATTCCTAAATCTTCTGTTCTACCACTGCATTAGATAACTCAAGTTAATAAACAACAAATGCTTGTGTTCAAATGATCCATGCAAAGCTGTTAAGTGACTTACTTTATAGACTCTGGACTTGTTGCGCATAGAACAGTTGAGTAATTTACACCACCGGGTCTCGAAACAAAAACCTGTAAATGATCATCAAAATGCGTTAAAAAGCAATCAAAAGTATACATCCTGGTGTTCTTAATGTGTTAGGACAAGATAGTACACTTACAGAGAACTGATTTGTGAGGATAGAAGCTTCTTCACAAACTTTAGGGAAGAGCTTGAACTGCTGAAATTCACCTTTGTAACTCCTTCCGATGCTTCCCGCACTATAAAAATGTTCGGTTTGGATTATTAAAAACATTTCTAGATAAGATCTAAAGTTGGTTATAGAGAACTAATCTTCTGCTATTTGTTTATACATACCCAACTCCACCTAAAGGGACACCATGGTTGCCTTTCACATTCTTCTTTTTGAAGATATCGTTAATGGAAACCTGCAAGTTATCAAACCAACATGGAAGCTTGAGAATTTGGTTCTAGTTAAAGATCAATGTTTTGTGAATAGAAAACAACTTACTCTTCCTTTTTCTGCTTCTTGTTTAGTGTGACGCCACAATCTATAGCCTATTGGAAACTTCCAAAAAAAAAAAAAGCAGAGATAAAGAGGTGTTAGTATCTTTCATTCAATAAGAATGTTCTTTTAGTATCCAAATAACTTAATAACATTTGTCCTTTTCTATTTTCTTTTTGATTTAATCCTTTTTAGAGAATGCATGGTACCAGGTGAAGAAAATCGCTTGTACTCATCTTGAACTCAGAAGGGTTCTTTACTTTGCTGTTCAACTTCCGCTGCCATGTTACTTGAGGAAGTGTCTCACTTCCAACCTAAAACGAATTATCAAGATTTATTTTAACATTTCATAAACAAACCAAATGTTTTACCGTTAGTACCAAAACTTTCATGTTCAGAACAACTGGTGACATGAAAACTTTAAGGGAAAAAAAAACAACTGGTGACATGAAACATAAGGAAAAAAAAACAAAAAAAAATAGAGAGAAAGACCACAACAACTTTATTACCAGCTGGGTTTGAAGTTCACTTTCCATTTGAGCGTTCTGCATATTGAGTTAATGGATAAAAAATAGAATGGAGTTTGAAAAAAAATCTTTATTTTGTTGGAAGTTAACTCATAAACAGAAACACAAGAACAAAGTTATAAGGTGAGAGGACGTTATAAGATGAATGGAAAATTCCGGCCAGGGTGTGGAAGTCGGTGACTTGTGGGTGACAATGGAGGGGTTCTATAGATGAAGAAAAGCTGCCACACATTGGTGGCACCCATGTAATTTGGACCCACCACAATTCTTCATCATATATATCACTTGTTGGTTGCTTTATATGATGAAGAATTGTCTCCTTACTTTTACTTTAGAAGATTTTCGACACCAAAACTGAGAGAAAATATCTCTGAACTCTCTTATGCATGCTCCATAAGGACCATAACTCCGTACGCAATCTTCATTTCATTTTCTTCTTTTTTTTTTGCTAAAACTCATTTCATTTTCTCCACTTATGATTTCCGTACTCTTTTTTTTATCCTAATACTGATTTGATTGATTAGTAATAATAATTTAAATCTTTCACTTTTTCAATAATGTAATCGTAAGTATTTGGTCTGGTATTATCGATATGAATAGTGAGAGGTTTTTTAATTGAAAAACATTTTTTTACGACAAAAGTTTTTTTAGAAGATGAAAAACAATTATATTTATTCAAATTTGAAATGGTCTGGATAAACAGACCAGAATTGAAAACCAATAAAACATATTTTTTTTTATAAAAAACCTCATAATTCTACCTAAAAGTAGAAATTTCATTTTGCTCTTGCGGTGTCCAAATACTAATCTCACAAAGTCTTAAATCTGGGTACGCATGAATAATTAAAGTTTTGCAATCGTGGTTAGGTTGGTCAATACTTTTTTTTGACATCAAGTGGTCACTACTACTCGAACCCAAGACGAAAAAATTTAGCTGGAGTTCCTTTACCATGAAGTCATAACGACTTGATTTTCACACATATTTAAAAAAAATATTAATATTTTATTTTATCCATGTTCACATACTGAATAAATTTCCATTTCAAACTAATACATGAAAAATCTTAAAATGAAATACTTTTTGAATGGAGGAGTATGAAATAAATAGAGTAATAATTTAATCTTTCATCAAAAAAAAAATCTTTCAATTTTTTTAAACAATACATTTTGACATCACCCAATAAGATGCAGACTAGCATTTTTTTCACTTATTTTGGTTACAAATATTAAAAGACGTTTTCTTTAATGAATCTGTTGAATTATATTACAAAATGAAAAAGAAGAATTGTAGGAACAGTTTCCTCCAGGTTAATTTTTTTATTCTTCTTCAAATTAAGGAAATAATATTTTTAGATGGAAAGTACTAGACTTGTTGAAAATTATTGGCAACCAGCCAAACTTGTCTGCTTATGGATAAGTAAACCAATTGTAGCATGAGAGAAAATATCAAAGATTTGATACAGAAAGGCAAACCATCACGTACGTACCTTAGGTTTAAAGTTCATTTTTCAGGAGACTTTTCTGCCTCTTTAATTACCTTAGACGAACTAAATTTATCTGGTTATGTAAAAGTCTAGAACACATAGAACATAGAGATCAATATCATGTACTACAATTGGAAGCACAGAATATCGGCTGGGAAGGGTAATTTTTTCAAAGAGCTTGAATAATAGTATATTCGAGTTGGGAAACAAAAATCCAAGAAAGAGATAAACTTAAAGAAAATGTTTGAACCCTTTGCATGAGAGTTTGAAACCTGTCATGGTTCTGGAAGAGCAAAAACAGTTTTTTTTTTTTTTGTCAACAGCAAAAACAGTTCTTTTGAGAAAGTAAGAGAAAAAACATGGTAACATGATTATATTTCTCAGTTATTTCAATGATAATCATGTAAACACGGTGACAAAAAAATCATGTCAGCAAAACATGGTAACATGATTATCACTGGAATAACTAAGAAATTACTATTTTACCCAAAAAATTGAGAAATTACGGTGGAGACTGAGTTTTTGGGTGAACTTTGGAGAGGCAACTAAACAAACAAAAATCTTGAAAATGACATATATAATTTATGAACAAGATGATAAATGATACTTACTAAATGGATTAAGATTTGAGTTCAAGATGACACTGAGAAGGGATGTGAAATTGTGAGGGGAGAAAAACATGCTTTTATCTAGATTTTATAGGTGACAAAATAGATATCGTGGCCCTTGCAAGGTTTGGAAAGTTGAAGAAAACAGATTTTAAAATAACACAATACAAACGTGAAATTTGGGTATAGTTTGTTATTCCGTCCAATCAACACAACATAAAAGTCAATGCAAGTTCTTTCATTCATTGAATAAAGCAGCAATAATTGTGTCCGTCTCTAATGTTAGATGAAGCAGAATGTAAAGTATAATAGAAAAGATATATTATTGTGTTGTGATCAATATGAGAATACAAGATGCATATATATATCGCTAACATTAA
>OVBX01005052.1:2859-13646 GCA_900406325.1 Erucastrum elatum
TGTTAGCATTTAACAATGTGTTCATTTAGTTATATGAATGCTTGAATTAACCTCTTAAATGTATTGTTAACCCGCTAATTTATTTGTCAGCATATAACTATTTATTTGTACTTTCAATTCTGTTTTGCATTAATCATTGAGATCTGTTATGAGACTGCTAAATTGTTCTTATTGATAGCTAATGTTAATTTTAGCTAAGCTTTGAAATAGTTATCCGGCTATCAACTTCTTTTAGTATTTGTGTATCGATTTAGCGAAATTAATATTATATTTAATAGAAGATATAAAATTTTAGCCGGCTACATACTTTCATGTAATATATTCTGTTAGCAATGTAAATACATAATTAGATGTCTACGTTTGTTTTTAACCAATGCTATCATATAGCACACAATGAACGATCTTCTGAGAAAAAAAAAACAAATTGTAGCTTTATGGAAGGCCTAAGAAAATACACATTTGGTAAACCATGAACAACTTATCCTAGGGGTCAAACCGAACAGAGGCCCACCCGATTAGCTCTTTGGAAGGAGGAGCACCTCCAAGTACACCAGATCTAGAGTATTCTGATTCGTAGCTCAGTTTTCCGAGAGGGGGAGATCACTCCGAGTTCGAAGGCCGTGCGAAGCGCCTCCACCGTAGGGCGAATGAAAAGTTAAAAGTTGGGAGTGAAGGCTTGGCTCGTGCAATACAGATGCCCCTCAAAGGCTTCTCTGGAAATGAATTTTATCAACTTCTTCATCATCAAGCGCATGTAGTATTTTTCTGGTTCCAAATATCCTTTCTGAAATATGAAAAATGGAGATTTATTGTCCACCAAAACGATTATCAGCTCAATAAAAATCTGTGAAATACCCACTTAAAAAGAGAATGATAGTGGGAAATTAGGGATGAAATAAGTTTAGTTCAATAAAGAAAAGAAAATTATGAATGAAGAAAATATACAGAATGTGAACGAGGTTTCTGAATTTTGAAAAAAGATTAGTTTAAGAGAGAGAGAGAGAGAGAGAGAGAGAGAGAGAGAGAGAGAGAGAGAGAGAGAGAGAGAGAGAGAGAGAGAGAGAGAGAGAGAGAGAGAGAGAGAGAGAGAGAGAGAGAGAGAGAGAGAGAGAGAGAGAGAGAGAGAGAGAGAGAGAGAGAGAGAGAGAGAGAGAGAGAGAGAGAGAGAGAGAGAGAGAGAGAGAGAGAGAGAGAGAGAGAGAGAGAGAGAGAGAGAGAGAGAGAGAGAGAGAGAGAGAGAGAGAGAGAGAGAGAGAGAGAGAGAGAGAGAGAGAGAGAGAGAGAGAGAGAGAGAGAGAGAGAGAGAGAGAGAGAGAGAGAGAGAGAGAGAGAGAGAGAGAGAGAGAGAGAGAGAGAGAGATTATGACTTTTTTTGTACGATATAGTATAAAACTAAGAATCAGATACTAAAAAAAGAAAAAAAAAGAAACCGATAAATTAGTATAGGGGCAAAACGGTCAAAATTATTTCGATGATATCCAAGAAATATGTAAATGGGTATTGAGCTAAATAGGGTAAAGTGTTAATGTGTAGAGTGCAAATACTCTTGATCAAATAACTTGTAATTTTTTTTAACCTCTTATGCAAGGAACCTCAATTTAGAGTTTTTCTCAAATCTTTTATGTTGGATCAATCGTTCACACTTATATGCAAAAGGAAGTTAAGAACCTGTGTGTGAGAGTGGGGACAGTGGAGGGGACTATTTTGCTCAAAAACTGAAATTGAAAACAAAAAAAAATTATAACAACGAAAAGTTAAAGAAAATATTAAAACATCTTTAAAAAAATATAAATTACACTTGTCATTGACAGAAGTGTCATTTGACTTCTGTTTTATTGTATGAAGGATAACTAGTTAACCAAAAGAGTGATCATACACCGAAATCGAAACGAACACGTTTGAAGAAAAATTCTTTCGATTTACACATTTTGTTTGACAACCTGTGGCGAAGAATGAAATACAAAAATCATAAGAAAGTAAAAAGAAAGAAAATGACTAGTTGAAGCAAAGCTTTGGAAGTAGAACAATGATAGAAGTCAAAAACAAAAGATCTCAAGGCCCATTTACTTTCATATTTGTAGAAATTGTACCTCGATGGTGAAAGATCTGGATTTGCCAAAAAAAAAAAAAAAATTGGGTTCAGATAAATTGAAGTAAAAGTTAACATGCCATAGTTAAAATTTAATACGCTAGTATTACCATTTCTAAAACACCAAATTTTACTTTTATTTCAAAAATATTAACCCATATTACTAGTCATTAAGAATCTATTCTATTTATACTAAAACTAGATCTTGACTTTCCGGACAAGACATGTATTTATTTTGTATTTTTCATTTTTTTTATATTACATGATGTATTTGGAATATTTAAATATAAATTTAGCTTGATCACTGTCCATATAAATTTTTGATCTCATTTTATTTTTTCCTTTTGTGGTAATGGTATATGTAATTGTTAATATAACATTTAAAACATAGATTTTTTATTTATTACTTTAAAGTAATTATTTTTGTGATTTTAATCGTCTATTATATCACAGTGTATCATATAAACAAATATTATATTTATAACTAATTGGACTAATATTATGAAGGCATTATACTAATAATATATGAATAAATTATTTATATGTTTTTTATATGTTATAGAAATTGATTATGATGTGTGATTTTTTATTTTATTATTTTATTACTATAACTATTAAAATATTTAATGTGTTAATACGAAATTTATTAGAAAATCTATTTTAGTTAAGATTTGATTAAGGAAATCTATTATTAAAATTAGGAAAGGACATTAAATGTTTAAATCTATTATTTCAATTAGGAAAAGACAAAAATATTTAAATATAGGTTCAATAAATATCTCAATGACATTCTAATGTAAATAAATAGTAAAACTAAGGGATATTTCTATGTTGTACTCCTCTTTTAATAATACATATACACGATAATACCTGCTTTTTAAAGTGATTTCTTCAGATTTTCAGTTCATTTGACATCATTTATTACAAGTGTATAACATGATACATATTATTAAATGATTTATTACATATTTTTAAATAACTATTACATATTTTTTTCACTCTTCCTAACTAATTTATTAATTGTATTACTATAATAATTCAATATTATTAATTTTACGTACTAACCATAATAATTTCACAAGTTTTAAAAAAATGTTTCATTTGTGACAAGAATTTAAACTGGTTATTAAAAAAATATTTGTTCGCAAAATTAGTCAGACAAGGCATCCAGGTACCGAGTACGAATTGGTTTTTCAGATAATGATTTTTTTTTTGTTTTTAAATTAGACTTTATTCAACTATTATAAATTATGGATGAGATTCAAATCAGATCCAGAAGAATCCGAGATTTATAGGAACCTAAAAATATCCAAATAACATATATGTTTAAAATTGACTTAAAAAATTTATTAAGAAAATCAAAATCTAAATCAGTAAAGATACGCAGATCAAGTCAATTTAATAGATATGAAACAAACAATTATGGGCATACCAAAATAAGGAATTGGTTTTAAGAAAAAAATCAAATAATATAAGATCATCGTCTTCATCATTCATGTGTGAGGAGGATTAAGACACTACTAGGATAAAACCTGCGATTTACGCAGTGTGAGTTTATATGATAAAAATTAAAATATATAGTATTGCCAACTTAAATATGTATATGTTGATTTTATATAATCATCTATACATTAGGCTGAGCATTTGTAATTATAATTGTTGACCAAATCTATTTTGAATTTATGATGACCCTAATTTATTTGGGCTTAAAACAATTATTAAGACCTATAAAAACTGTAATGCAGTTATCAAGTGAATTTTTATTACAAAAACAAAATCTATATATTTTTAATATTTTATTTTAACATCACTGAGAACCATTTTAATAGTTTAGAACCCACAACTTAGTATTGTTTCCAAAGTTAAATTATTTGACCTTAGTATTCCACGTAGTTTTGAAGAGTTTCAACTGGACGATTAAATTGATGCTGCTCATTTTCTTGTTTTAATTAGTTAGCTGTATATATATTGTTTAATTTAATAATTATTAAATAAAATCCATATTAATACAATTTTATGATCAGTTGTATCTTCTTATAACAAAACATTTAAGCCATTAATGAAAAAAAAATCAAGTGGGATTTAAAAATTATAGCCGTTTTAAAAATTCAAAATATAACATATTAAGAACAAAAACTATTTTTTATTATATGGATAATGTGATTATTAATATCTTCTAATAATATAAAATTAAACAAAAAGATTTAAGATACAAAAATTATTATCAAATATTTATTATTCATAATAATTAATTGTCATATATACGTTAATCATATTAGGTAATTCCAGACATTTTACTTAAAGAAAATGTGAGAATATTTTTGGTATACTATTTTATCAATTTGATAGTTTGTTTAATAAAAGTATAATATAAGTTAAGATGAACCAACTTATTTTTATATTTATTTTCATGGTGACATGTATTTAAAAAAAAGAAAATTTTGATAAATACCTTTACATGAGATTATAATTTGAAAACTACATTTTCATTTAAACTTTTTGAAAACTACACTTCTTATAAGTAAATTGACCAAATTATCCAATCTGAATAATTATGATAATTGTAACTTATCATATTATTTAAACACTTAAACTATTAAATTCTACAAAATCGTATTTTTATGTATTTCTAAACAATATCCGTGATATCTTTTTTTTTTTAACTCGAAAAAGTTGAGATACATAGTGTCGATAGAAACCAAAATCAAAAAACACAAACCAAACAAAATAAAACAAAGACATAAACAGAGCTTAAAACTCATCTATGTCCACAAGTCTATTCATTCCACCTTTCCAAAAGAATTTGATATCAATGGAGCTGACCTAAGGAGCAAATGGCTTGAGCCGTCCCAATCCTGAAAGGATCACCAAGCCATACTAGAACCAGCAACATCAGAAACAATCGTGAGATCAAAACTACACCAACTCCAGCAGCTGCTATCCATGTGAAACTTGCATGACCAAAATCCACCACTAAAACTAAGATACAAGGACAAAAGACTCTGAAAAGCTACTTGGGAAAACGTCAAAGAAGACCACCAACTCTTACACACGGACACTCGCAAGGCAGCCAAGTGAGCTACATAGCAAAGACTGCCCACCTCTTCGCAAGAGAAGAACTGAAGATCAAGTTAACTGCTTCGTCTAGAAATCATCTCCCAAAACCACAAAGGACCAAGATAAGATCTAGTAGATACCTCCACAGCGAACATAAATCACGAAAAACGAACCCAAAAGCCAACTTAGGATGCGACGAATTAACTGAAAAATGAAGAACCAATCAAAACCAGTATTCCCATGATTTCAAGATAATACCAATTCACCACACAAGAACATAAATTCTGGTGATCGAGATGCTAGAAAAACCATATTTCTAGAGACACAAAGCCGGCGATAGAGATGCTAGAGGAACTATCCCTTCCCGAAGACAGAAAGCCGGCGGCATAGAGCTTTGAGAACTTTTTTTCCCAGAGTCTTAGTCACTCCCGGTAGCGGTGAGAACCACAACCACCGGAACAAGAGAAAGAAAAGACTGACGGCTGCTCTTGTAACTAGGGTTTTTTGAAATATAATATGGTTTTTACATATTTAAAAAAATCTGTGATATCTATATAATATCTTTTGAAATATATTTTACATATTTACTAAATTTAAAATATAAGGAATCGACACATATATATCTTCTCAGTCTTCTCCTTTATGGCTTCATCCTATATTCCTATGCATTCCTCTAGCTCTCAAAATTTAATTTTGGGTTACAGAAAATAATTACCAAAAAGCAAAGAGAATTCTCTTGGAATAGAAATCTGATAATCATTTAAAACTCATGTGACAAAGACTTCTGTTTCAGCATAATGTATATGCAGTGAATCCAAATTCCAGATTATGGTTTATCATCGTTTATGCAAGTTTTTAAAAACTTGCTTGAGATTTTCTTCTTCTAGCTTCTCCCAAATAATTTTTTTTTAAAAAAAAGATATACAAAGGAATGTAAAGGCAGAAAACGTGAATTGCTTTGTATGGGGAATGAGAATGTGAATTTTGGGAAAAATATTTGCTTATATATTATTCATAAAAGAAACTCCAGATAATTTAAAAATATTTTCTAAGATTTATCTAACATATTTTGCTTTATGTTTGCCTTTAACATTAATAATAACAATTATTTCAAAAGTATATTTTATTTATTGAAATATGTACTTTTAACTAGAAATTGGAGAAAAATGTCTTTTCTCATTTAAGAATGTATATTTTTCAAAAATTCTAAAAGGAAGTGTATTTTTCAAATTCAAAACTATAAATAGAGTAATTTTCAAATTATCCCTAAAAATGTTGTAATGTTTCTTAATTAATATAAAAAGGATGTATTTCATGATTTTTAATGACTCTTCGATATTAAGCGAAAATATGGAATTGAGATCCCACCGACTAATCTTCTGCAGAAGGTTTGTCCATTGACGTCAGACAGACTATGTTGTTGGCAATAAAAATAAGAAATTCCTTTCATATAAACAATATTTAGTATTGTCGGATTCATTCAAACAAAAATCAGTTAATTATAGGGGTGAATGTCCGAGTATCCATTCGGATTTGGTTCGGATCTATTCGTGCTTCGAATATTTGGGATCAAAGATTTCAGTCTCGTTTGGGTATTTCTAAATTTTTGTTTGAGTTCGGTTAAGATCTTTGCGGATTTGGTTTGAGTTCAGATAACCACTTTAAATTACTTTTTACAATTTTTAAAATTATTATATATTTTAAATTACTCAAAATATATAAGAAAATAACCGATTACATATAAATTTGAACAACATATGTCAAAATACTTCAACTTAACTTATAAATTGGTTTAGTTTGATATTTTAAGTATTTTTAGTGTTTTGAATAAATTTTAACTATTTTAGATATTTAATGAAATGATAAGTATTTTGGACAGTTTAAAAGTATCTTATATATTTTGAATTTTTTAATATACATTAAATCTAAAATAATTAATATATTTAGGTATATAAGTATGTTTCGGATACATTAGAATGTCAAAACTATTAAACCCGTTTGGATATTTAATCACTTTCGATTCGAGTTGTGGCCGACGACTAAAGACATATATGTTGGTACTAAGTCTCTCACCGGACGACAATGGAACGAATGAAGGTGCTCTTGACTGAAACTCTACAACCTTCTTCTTCTAACTACTATTTGAATTTGATGATTCTATACTAATATCGCAGATTCTTCCATAGATGATGAGTTCTTGCAACTGCGCAGAGTAGGAGATATCTAGTCCCACAAACTCATTCCTGGCAAACGATAATGATCTTGGTAAAAATAATTCTGTTTTTCTAATTAGATTTTACAAATATATTCGCTGCTTCTTCCACAGAGAATGATATATGTTAAGAGTTCATAGCAATGGATACTGAAACCAAGAGACTCATTCAAAAATGCCAACGAACATCGGCTTCTTGAAACTCCATGCTCCATACAAAGCTTGAATATTCTACACAATGCTATGTTTCACTTCGAAAGAAGAGGATCCGGAACTGAACGACTTGATAGCGTGGAATGTCCTGAAATAATACTCACCAGGGTGAAGTTTCACATATTTGAATTTGGTCTGGTGGGTGCTCTCTGGAATTTTATTGTGTCGGCTGACGTTTTGCTGCTTGGTGGAGCTTCTTCGGGTATGATAAAACTGTGAGATCAAGAAGAAACAAAAACATTTAGTTGATTAATTTCATGCTCTACCTTTGAAGATTTGTTGCTCCTTATATGCCAACTACTTCCATAGATGGGAATATGAAGATACCGGTTGAGTGATTGTCAATGGGATTATGGGTAGTTCTTTTGAACATATATATCATTTACCATCAGAATAATGAGGTCTACCATTTCGACTCTTGCAGTTAAAGTATAGTGGATCAAGCTTTTTATTGTAAACCTGCTGAGCATCATTTTAATTAAACTATTAAAGGACATGAAATATGGCCGAGAAGAACAACAAGAGCGAAGTTGGTGCAAGCATTTCAAAGTTATAAGTGGCTCGTATCCATTTTTCCAAATCAAAGATACATCACCAGCTGCCAAAATATGTCTACTAAGTGACGGAGAGAGAGAGTATTTGTGTATTTCAATAGCAATAGTCCACCTACTAGCTTTTATTTTCTCTAAGATTTCAAGCATAGAGAGAGGTTTTCTGCTTCTTCGATAACCACTGAAAAAAAAGAATCATTGAAGGTTCAGACATTGATATCATAAGATGATGCTCATAGAATTCAGGTTTATTTCATGTGGTGGGTTTGTCATGATAGTTTTGATATAGGATGGTCAAAGCTTGGTGGCTTATGCATTAGTGAAGGAAAGCTCATATTACCAAATCCGTCGAGATTTGGGTCTCGTATTATATCTTAAACGAGTTAAAACAGTATGAATACACGACATTAATAAAATAAAAAACCATTCCAACCCATACTCCCGTAGCTATCTTATATGGTTTACTGTTTTAACAATACGTTACATTTAAATTTACTTTATATATAATAGTAAACATGTTTTCTACTATTTACTCATACTCACTTTATTAAATTTAAAGACATACTTGAAATTCATATACTGTTTTAGATCATTTTTATCTATTTTTTTCATTCAAACAAATGTTTTAGACTTAAATCCATTTGATATGAACTTATCCGTTAAATCTGCTTGATCCACTTGATTCGTTAGATCTGCATACACTTTTTCCAATCAGAACCTAAGCTGATTGTATCATTTCTGTCAGCTTAAATTTGAGCATACCCTTCGTCCGTCATCTATGTTTCCCTAGTTATTAACAGGTGGAAAAATTTATACGTTTAGTACTTTTATGATCTACTCGTGGAAGTCATATTCTAAAATTGGAAGACAAATATCTCTACAAGAAAATAGTCACATTGCAACAAAAAAATTGCAACGTCTAATTTCGTTAATAATTTGCAATGATTATTGCAATATTTTTGCAATAATGAATATTTGTTGGAATTTCATTACAAATTTATAGCAAATTCACAACTACAGTAGATGTTGTGTGCTTTCATTGCTAAATTGCAATCTTTTGCAACAAAAACAAATGTATTGCTATTTTTGCAAGACACTTTCAACATTTTTAAATCATTGCTAAGTTGTAACAATTTTAAGTTGCATCTATATATTGTAATTAATACTGCTAAATAGCAAGGAAAATAATAATAGCAAATTTGCAATATTGTTTGCTACTATCTTACGTAGCAATGACTTGCCACTGTTTTTGTTGCAAAAGTATGTTGTAAATATACAATAAAGTTGCGATAAAACAATTGTTGCAAAAATATGACAGATTTAGGAACACCTCAATTTGTTGCTAATTTTGCTATGTAATTGCGACAAATGTGAATTTGCAACATACAAACAGCAAGAAGTTAAAATTTGTCATAGTTTTGTTGCAATTTTAGATTTGCAACAAAATATTACCATATTGCAACAATATATCAGTATTGCAATATGACTATCACTACAAGAAAACATGTTTATAACAAGGAAAAATTACGAGGAAATATATTCTTTGTAAATTTGCGAGAAAATTACTACGATGTTACGACGGAACTGAATTTCGTCTTAAAATGTAACTTAATTCATAGTAAAGTTACAAGGAAAAAGTTTCATTGTAATTCCGATGTAAATTTACGCCGATTTTACAAGAAAAGAGAAAATTCGTTGTAATGTCCTTGTAACTTTACAAGGCTTTTACGACGAAACATGTTAACGTTATTTTTTGTGAAAATGTGTGTTAAGCATGCATTACCAAACTGATACCCTTGGTATAGAGATTTTGGAATAACTTGATTAGCTGTTATCAAAGTTACACCTCATGGATGAGTAGTTGCTGGAGAATAACCACTTTGGCAAGAAGAAGTGTGTATCACTGAAGTAGAAGTATCTGAACAACAAACTGGTGACATCTTTTTTTATTGATCCGGATAAGTGTCAATATGAATATATTTTCGATGAGATAACATATGGAGAAGGTGAAGACGAGTTCGATGCAAGCGATGATGATCATTTGTACTGATATTGATGAAAACTCGAATGATTCAGAATGATGTAATATATGCTTTAAATATTTTTTTTCAAAAATATATAAATCAGTTTAAGAATTATTGCATGTGTATATTGTTTGATTATAATAATTATTTGTTGGATTTTAAGGATTTTATTGGAGTTTAGGGTTTAAGAGAAAATATGATAAATGGGAGAATGGGGTAAAAGGGATATTGTGTTATAGGTAAGAGACTTTGGGGTTTAGGGATTTGATTTTCAGGGATTAAGATATAGTCATAGTAAATTCGTCGTAATAGGAAACATGGGCCTGGTATATTCCTTGTAATACATGTGTCCTTGTAAATTCGTTGTAATGACTTCCTTGTAAATTCATTGTAAAGATTTCCTTGTAAATCCGTTGTAATGGTTCCTTGCAAATTCGTTGTAACTCTAAAAACACGGGTCTGGTAGTTTCGTCGTAATACATGTGTCCTTGTAAATTCGTTGTAATGATTTCTTTGTAATTTCATTGTAATGTTTTCCTTGTAAATTTGTTGTAACTTTACAAGGATTTTATGACTAAATATGTTACCAATATTTTTGGTGAAAACGTGTTTAAGTTGTTTTACCAAACTGATTTCGTTGT
>OVBX01005053.1:0-13645 GCA_900406325.1 Erucastrum elatum
GATTTTCCCAAAGATCATAGTTAGGGAAAGTTTCTTCAGGCAAACCGGTCCTTGTTTGATGAGTTACAACTACATCCTCCACAAAAGTTGCCCATCCCATGTAAGGATCCCCAAATGACTTCGACATCAATCCTTTGTCCGGTTTGATTGATTTCTGGCGGTGACCCATGTATCTCCTTGCTCCAATGATCAGTTTTGCAAAGTTTCCACCGTGTGTCATCACAAACACATCTGACTTCAAACATACCAAGAAGTCTAGAGCAGCCAGGCTCGTTACATGCTTTCTAAAGCTAGCTAGTTCCTCTTTTCCTGCTAAATCCTCCTTTGTCACCTGGTTTTGAAAGGAAGATTGTGAGAGAGAGAGACTAAGCCTGCTGAATGATTCTGATGAGATGGGTTTCTGTTGTTCTTACCAAATTTGGGAACATGTTTCTTAGTGGAGCCATACGGTTTTGGCCTCCATAGACTTGACCAGATGCTACATAGATTTGTGTTTCTTTTGGATACCCCATTGCACGTAGGAGCACAGCAACTTCTCCTGGCTCAAGAGGGCATCTACCTTCTTTGCGCTTCTGCAAGGCAAGCTGCCAGAGATGGGAACCATTCTGCAATACATGTCAAGCAAATTCGTCAAGGCAGCTGCTGAGGTTGTTTAGGCCAACAAATACCAGTTATCAAAAAGTCACCTTGAAGCGCCGAGGCCATTCCTTTTGTCTGTACTCCGCCAAATTCCTTGCACACATGCCATCGCCTCAGCAATCAAGGAAAAAGTTAATATCGAATCCCTTGTATCCGACTATTACACGAATGAAACTCTGGCTTCAGCATATGCAGAAGACATTGTACCGATAACCAACGAAACAACCACAAATGAAGAACGTACTCAAGGTGGTGACATGTTCCCTCCGGCTAGCAGACATCCCCCCGGAAGACCAAGGAAGAGTAGAATATTATCTACCGGCGAAATACGAGTAAGCTGCTGATATTATCTATGTTAAATCATTATTTAAATAAACGTAAATTCTAATTCCATGGTTGTAGATGAAAACTCCAAGGAGAAGACATCTTTGTAGCCGGTGCAAATCATTAGGACACAAGAAAGCAACTTGCAAAGTTGCTATATAAATGTAAGTGAGGGAAAACCACAACTATGGGCATCTCGGATGATGAAGGTGTTTGATAAGTATGGTGGACTGTCGCAGACAGTTTAAAGTAAACATGTGATGTAAAATATTTTATCCATGTTTGGAATGAGGCATGATTGTAGTATTACCCGAGATTGTGAAATAAATAAGATGCCTAAACTCGCTTTATTTGCTATATTTGTACTGCAAAGGATATAACTTAGATAAGATGGATCAACTTCGATAAGACAATCGGCCCTATAAGGCAACCATTGAAGTTCGCATATCCGGCCATGCTAAAATTCCACCAAAGTTACTTGTAACTTACAAATTCAGTTTGTACTTTCACAAATTATACACCTCCATCCCTACATTGCGACGGCTTAGGTAGTAAATAATAAACCTCCATTCCTACAGTGCATCATCTAAGTTAGTAAATTAGTGTTACTTCCTATAAGACCAAGTGCATTTATACGTATGGCCAGAATTATATCAATCCAAAATATGTCTTGAACTGGAAATTAAAACAGCATATTTTAATTTTTATAATATTACACATGCATCGAAAATATGATTAATTGGACATAGGCAACCTTTGGCACTAATAAAACAGAAAATACACGCATATTAAACAAAAGCATCAAACCATGAAGCCTAACATTGACTTCAATTATTTAGATAATATTACACACCCCATTTGAAAGCTTGAAATATAGAACAACCGCATATCCTTATTCGTTGTGACTTTTACGACGACCACATCTCTTCTTCCCTTCACTACTCCGATTCAGTTGGAGACTGACCACCATCTAATTAATAACAAAATATATATGAATAACTTAGGTCTATCTTCTATGTATATGAACATAAAATTACGGAAACTACCTTCATTGTTGACTCCACTCGTTCCAGCAGCTGAGGAAGAACCATTCTCCCTAGCATCTTTCTTCGCCTTCTCTAGTTCATAATGGCTCCTGTATATCCCAAGCCTCTCTTCCTCGTTAAAAACGTCTTCAAGAATTTCCTTACTTGCAACAATTTCTTCGTCATTGTACCCTGTGAAGACAAAAACTGCTCCCCCAATCTCGAAAGTCGTTCCGCAAAGAAACTGGTAATGAGCAACATCTTCAGCTCCTGAAGAAACGCATAGGACAAGTTCTGCATACCAAGACCGGATACCCATCATTCTTTCAACGGTGTAGGTGGACGTAAGGGTGGTTGGTGGGCGACGAGTTCCCTCTGGTTCAAGCAACCACATTGGTGGGTGGTATGCAAGCGATAAGGGTATGTCAGCGTTGAGGTTATAATGACCACGGATAATATTCTCCAAATCTTCCAACTTCTCATCCCGTTTGATCAGAACAGTGTCACCAAGGTTGCTTGGCTTCCTTTGAAATGTCCAATGGCCATCTTCACTACGCTTCCATGCACCATGGAATACACGAACAGGTAAAGGGATTGACATCTGCAATATAAGAGAGGTGAGTATATTAGCACCACAGTTTAAAATAAAATAGAAAATATTAGAGCAACCTTCGATTAAATGTTCCACGCTGTAGTGTTGCTGTGAGTAGTGTGAGGATGCCTTATACATGGGTTTCCTATTTATAGAAGCCGAAATAACACAAGGAAGAGATAAGATCAACACGTTGGAAAATAGGAATATTTGTTTACATTTATCTCGCAACTATAGAATAGGTTTCATGATGATATTCGCTGGAGACAAAGACTACAGAGAATTGTCATATATGATAAAGATTTCAAAGAGAACATTACTTTACAAACGCGTGCCTGACTTGACGAGACCAGCACATGGAGATAATGATTTCCGTCTATTAGTTTCTACTTTCGAAAGTGGATACACAAATCTAGTTACTCTAGGGGAATATTTGTTCTGGGAAAAATGTTTTGGATTATCATTATAGCATCCAGATTATAGTACGTCTGATTTTATCCTTAATTCCTTCTATTTATAGAGGATGTATACACCATTTTGTCAAACGGAATCAACCATTACTTATTACTTTATATAGTTAACCAAACTCTATATAGCCAGCCTGCATAGTAAGACTTGAAATAAACTAATATATAACCATACCGTAACCGAGAAACGGCGCGTGTAAAGCAAAATACCAAAATGTGCAGCTGGGTGGACGGTATGAAACTGGAAATCAAGATTTTATACTAAAACTGCATAATAAAGTTTGAAACCATAAATTATTCAGCTAACCTTATTTTTGATTTATAAAAATACATGCAGCTACAAATAGTCTCACGTCCAAGATACCACAAACAACAAATCTTAAAGTGTTCCAAAGTAAAAGAGAAATACAGTACAACAGGTAGCAGTTACTACAACTCCTCCTTGAACTCATATGTCAATATAGCTGCACACTTCCCTTCTTCTGCAAGCACATCAGAAGTGATATTTTTACATGCCTCCATCCCATAAACAGCATGTCTGCCCATTAGCAACAAAGCCATTAATCCAGAGTCCGCCGCATTTTTAATATGTTCGACCGCTTTCGGCCGCACTACATCAAAACACTCGATAATTGACTCATCACCAACAGGTTCACAAGCAAATCTTGCAAGATATGGAAGCATTAGAACAATTGGTTTTAACTTCTTCTCCACGACATAATCCTTTAACATTCCATTATTGCAATCCAGCACAGTGAGAACGCCCTCCGAAGCATCAAAGCAAATCCCAACCCAATGGTTCTTTCCAGCAAAGAATGGAAAGTAGTACCTAGTTGGGTGAACCTCCGTCGTTTCAGATGTAGGAAACATATCATGCAATCCATTTGGAAACTTGTATGCCACTTTATCTCTACTCCTGCAAAACTTTGGAAACATCCTGTTCATTGCGGCAACAAATTTGGAATCTAGAAATTGAACCCTCCGTTGCCTATCGACGTGCATGCGATGCATAATCGAGGAACGTAAAACTCGTATAAAAATATCAATAACCTGCAAAAATGAATATATACAAAGTGAAAAAAAGTCTGAAACAGTAAAATTATTTAATAGGAAGTGTTGAGATAGTGCAACTCCTATACAACCTTGGCCGAAAAAACCGCTTTCGCACGAGAATGAGAGAAATGTCTTTTCCGCACACAAAAAGTCCGTCAACGTTTACAAACCTGCACCACATCCAGTAGATAGCATAGCAGTGGGAACTCAAGCAAATTTACCTTAATTCCTAGCAAAATACAATAACATAGGTAAAACAAACTTACACTTGCTCACTGAGTTTTGTTGTGAGCCGCTCATACTTCCTTTCCATCTCTGATACACTGTCTATACCAAAAACAAACTTCTGCGCTTCTCTAGCCCGCAACATAATGTCGCTACCACATTGGTAATCCTCGACAAGACCTAAGGGAACCCCCCTCTTCCTCTTACTTTGTCGTGATACTTGTCCTTCTTCAATATTATTTGCAACAGTCGTCTCAAATGTTGTTTCCCGGTGAGGCATCTCTTTAGCCAGCAAATTTCCCTCTCTCTCATTCAGAGCCTCCTGAGTTAACCCAAGTGAGAAAGAGGGCTCGTCCTCCAGATCCCCTTCTTCCCTCCTACGAGACTTACTTTTACCTGAGCCATGCCCTTCTTCTAAATTATCAGCAACGGCTATGGCAGCCGGCGTTCCATGGTGATGAACCTCTGGTTGCTCATTATTACCAATCCTGTGGTTATGATCCACGCCACCACATTGGTAATCGTCGAGAAGACCTAAGGGAACCCCCCTCTTCCTCTTACTTTGTCGAGATACTTGTCCTTCTTCAATATTATCTGCAACAGTCGTCTCAAATGTTGTTTCCCGCTGAGGCATCTTTTTAGCCAGCAAATTTCCCTCTCTCTCATTCAGAGCCTCCTGAGTTAACCCAAGTGAGAAAGAGGGCTCGTCCTCCAGATCCCCTTCTTCCCTCCTACGAGACTTACTTTTACCTGAGCCATGCCCTTCTTCTAAATTATCAGCAACGGCTATGGCAGCCGGCGTTCCATGGTGATGAACCTCTGGTTGCTCATTATTACCAATCCTGTGGTTATGATCCACGCCACCACATTGGTAATCGTCGAGAAGACCTAAGGGAACCCCCCTCTTCCTCTTACTTTGTCGAGATACTTGTCCTTCTTCAATATTATCTGCAACAGTCGTCTCAAATGTTGTTTCCCGCTGAGGCATCTTTTTAGCCAGCAAATTTCCCTCTCTCTCATTCAGAGCCTCCTGAGTTAACCCAAGTGAGAAAGAGGGATCGTCCTCCAGAACCGCTTCTTCCCTCCTACGAGACTTACATTTACCTGAGCCATGCTCATCTTCTAAATTATCATCAACGTCCATGGCAGCCGTCGTTCCATGCTGATGAACCTCTGGTTGCTCATTATTACCAATCCTCTGGTTATGATCCTCCTGAGTTAGCCCAAGCTCGAACGACGGTTCAACCCCCTGGTTTTGATTAAGCGTGTTCTCAGCTTCCTGGAGCAACAAAAGTTATTCATAAACAAGTAATAATGTGTTCATTTTTTGCTATAACCAGATAATAGAAGTTTTTAACAACAGATAGGATGTTACCAAATGCAAACGAATTTTGGCGAGTACGATTCGCACTGTTTGCAGATTGCGCACAATGGTCATCAACCGGTGTAACACATTCAAAACCGGAGGCTACATGATCTGTGATGTTTCCAGTGAGATTATTCTCCTAATAAAATTTTCAAAGTTTAGATACACATCCAAATTTGCTACACTACTACTTGCAACAACGAGGACACGGCATCACAAATGTATAGTCAAAGTAAGCAAACCTGCGTCCTATGATTCACTCGTGGAGGCGTGGAGTATGCGCTTAGGTTGCTTAGCATGTTTTGGATAGTTCTTCCATGCACATCCGGTTCAGGAGCTGTCAGACTTGGCTGTCCTGCTGCTTCATTGGAGACAGCCGCATAAATATTAGATGCACCTGTACGAACACCAACGAAATCGATACACATTGCTGATACCATCTCTTTAACACATGTAAGCATTTCTTCCTTGAACTTAGCAAACAAAGCATCGACTTGCACAACAACTTTTCCCTCAATCGCAGCAACATTAGAACATGCAGACTTGATGTTGGTATCCATTAATTCAAACTTGGGTGTTAGTTTGTCTATCACAAGCTCAACGAGATGACTCGGATCCGGATGCTGACCATAGTGATGGACCTTTTTGGCTTTTCTTCCCTTTGAATTTGATGTCGTCGCTTCTCGCATACGCTCCACCTCACTCATCCTAACTCCACCACGAAAAGAAGAAACTGTAAACTCCTGGTTTCTTCTGATGCGCGTAACAAGGCTGTCAACTTTCGCATCTTGCTCTTAATCGGACCACGAGCAACAAGAAACATCAATTGGAGGGGTAGGAGAATCAACTAGCACACTTGAAACTGATGCTTACAAAATGAATTAACCATACACACTTTAGAATCGACCGATTTAATCTACAAAGTAACCATAATGTCAACTGATGCCTATAAAATGCAATACCATAAACAATTTATAATCGACCGTTTAATATACAAAGTAACCATAATGTCAAATAATCAATAAATATACATAACTTACATCGCTTTTCTTGTCTACATTTCTGGCATGTGCAGGATTAAGAGTCTGCTTCTTGTTGAACATATCATGACCGTTACGTTCAAGGTCTTCGCTATCGGATTCCGAAGAGGAACAAATCTCTTGGACAACCTCTGTCAACGCTGGAACCGCTTCAACCATAACGAGCTGTAGAGATAGTGCAAATCCTTTCACAGCAATTGTATTTTGCGACAAAGCTATCTCATCTCTCTCTTTGATACTACCAATCAACATTTGAAAGGCAACTCTTCCCCAAGGATAACTCAGAAATTCTCCAAGATCTTCAATCGCTTCAACATGCTCTCTTGATATCTTCATTTTACTACTTGTTGGGAGAAGTACCGATTCTAGAAGTGCCAAGCAAGCATATTTAATCCGGATTTTCCTGTCTTTTACAATTTTGCGGTAGAGCATCTTGATCACATCTGCCACGGTCACAACCTCCACTTTGCCAAATAAAGCCGGCCAATATGGTTTCTCTACAATTGTTTTCTTCAGTTTCATCTTGGACTTACGAGGGAACTTACCGCAGGGCAAACCTGTAACTATAGCAAATTCTCTTAACGAGAACCTAACCAGTTTACCAGCAAATCGAAACCACGCTTCATACTTTCTCTTCGTTTTAAGCTGCCTTGATAATAGATACCGCGCAAATCTTCCGGAGAAGACCGGTTTCTCTGCAATATCAACCAGTTTCCCGAAGGATGATCCCCGTATAACTTCTATTTCATTGGCCTCTAGAGCTGTGAAAATCCTTTTCAAAGCACTTGATGATTGGTAAGTAAGAACACGAACCCCAACTGGTTCCTCGCCGGCTGCAAACATCATATCGGGTATTGGCCCCATTTCTTCCTCTTCCGGTGACTTCGGACAATCAACAAGTCGACAAGAAACCATAGCTTCCACCAAAATCCCCCGATACTCCTCCAAGAACTTCCTTCGTTTACTCCGCCAAGGATTGGTAATAAAGAAAAAAAAATTTAGACATTGGAAGCTCCGATGGTGGATGGTTGATAATAGGAATGAAAGCTGCTTTTGCAGGTTTAAAGAAATCAATTCCACATTTACTTCCATACACTTTCATAATTACACTACAGCTGCCTAGGATATTATTCCTATAGGCTAGGCACGTTCGAAACCGCTATTCACAATATAGGGCTATAATCGGGATATTTGAAATATCAACAGTTTTGTTTCGGGCAGCTAATTATCTTTGTTTTTATGTATATACTCTGCAATTGCCCTTATATATACAAAGTTGTTGTACCGATTTACTAGTTACTTAATATGTCTTATTTTATATTTGCCTTAATTAGTCAAAAATATCTACTCCATTAATTATATATTTTCTTAAAAAATAATCAAATCAACACCAATGGAGTTGGATAATTTAACTGGAGAAAGGATACTTTCTCTCCAAAGATTGAAGTCTTTCTTGTGCTCAGTCATATAGGAAGTTCTCCCTACAGGTGAAAATCTACAAAAATGGAGAGTTATTCAAGAGGCAAAGTGCATGAGATGTGAAGAAACAGAAGCAGAAACTCACATCTTCTTCATGTGTCCCTTCGCAAGCCAAGTTTGGGAAATGATGGCTTTCTCTCCAGCAGTTCACATGACTGCTCTACCAGACCTTTCATCGGCTCTCTGGTTAAATTTAGAAAGATCTTAAGTGTTCCTCCAGTAAGAGTCACTACTAATTTACTGCCTTGGATCTGTTTAGTTGCTTTAGAATTCTAAAGATAGCAAGAAAGACGATCAAATCAGCTAGCACCAAGAAGATCATAAATCTCACTGATCATCAAGGATCCAAGATAGAGAATCACGTTTTCGCCTCTGATAGCTGAGGCTCCTCGCTCTATGATCGGCTCCCTGGAAGTCACCCACCTCTAGACTTACTCAGGCAATTAAACCCTTGTTAGGGTCATCAACAAACAACAACAAACACTTCAAGAAAGAAATCTATGAAATCGTATATCGAATAGTTTTATCTTTGTTTGTTGAAATTTCTTTTCAGTTTCTTCCTATAATTGAGAATGGGTAGACTAACGCCTTAGCCAAATCAACTCTCAGATCCCCTTCATCTGTATTGGACTGCCCTTTGAGCTCTTTATCTCCTTAATGAATGCACTAATTGAACAAAGAAAGTATTCAGGTCATGTAAGTCTCTATTTTAGTACGACCACTGTTTTTGTTTTTTTCTTCTCACTTCTGGTCCTCGGCCTCGCTAATTAATGTTTGTACCCGCAAGGGCCGCAACTTATGATATTGTTACTGCAAACCATACAATTTATTGATTTGCTTGTTTATTTTTATATTCAGTACTCTTGATCTTGTGTTGTAAATTCAGCGCATTGATTACGAGCCTTGTGTACCACAAGCCCAAGATATTTTAAATACCATTGAGAAATGACAAAATATGCCTAAACATGTGCTGTAGATATCATATATCGTAGATGGTTTTGTCATTTCTGTCTTATGCAGTATCACAAATATAATATATAATTGGTAAAATTCTAAGAATTTCTAATTATCATTTCCTTGAACTTTGTATAAACTAAATTTTGATACCATCTTTAGGAACGGTACCACCATAGAACCGTACCACCAGATGCATGTTGGTATTAAATTTAAAATCTGTAACTTTTCTCATATGATTAATGAAAAAGACTATATAAATTCGTGAAACCCTTTTTCTTTAAATGACTTATAAATGAATCAAAATAATGTTTCGTGAAACCCAGTTCCATTAATTCATTATATATTTGTAGTGAAAAAGTAATTAACAATGTCCAAAGCTATGGAATTCCGTATTTCCATGGTCCAAGGTTACTATTATGGACTTATGGTATACGTTTATAATAAGTAAGGAAGATATTTTTTTGTCAATTTGTCGTGCCTAGCCATTAATTTTTTTTCTTTTGTTCACTGGCCATTAAATAATTGAAGGCATGATTTTTCTACGTCATTACTCAGAGAGAGTAAAAGAATGGCTAACATTTTCCTTCTGTCAATTATCTCCCTAGTCATCTTTCTTGTTCTTGCCGTTTTTAAGCGTCCAAAGCGGCTGCAACATCGACCAATACCTTCTCCTCCTAGGTGGCCGATAATCGGAAACTTACACCAGCTTGGAGAATTACAACATCAATCTATATGGAATCTCTCAAAGAAGTATGGTCCAGTGATGCTTTTAAAGCTCGGAAAAGTCCCAACGGTCATACTCTCTTCCTCTGAAACAGCACGACAAGCTCTAAGAGACAATGACCTCAACTGTTGCAGCCGTCCTCCATTGGCAGGTACTGTAATCTTACAATACATATGAAAGAAATTGACTTTAGTTCGCCTGATGGCTAAATTTCTTGGATGGTTTAGTATTTTTTTGGTCTAGTATAAATCTAAGAATTCATGTGTTCAATTGTCGTTGAAATATTTGTTTTTCTAGTAAAAGTTAATTTAAAATGGTTTAGATTTCACCCAAAAGGGATACGATTTTAGAATTCAGAAACTCTATTATATATATATTTGAAATTTTTAACCTCAATAACTTCTCACTTAACACCTCAGGGGCAAGAGAGCTCTCTTACAACAATAAAGACATCTCTTTCTCTCCGTACAATGATTACTGGAAAGAACTAAGGAAGCTATGTGCTCAAGAACTCTTTAGTGCTAAACAAATTCAATCGTTTCAACCCATCAAAGACGAGGAAATGAAGAAAGTGATTGCTTCAATCTCTGAATCAGCTTCTCTTAAAAATCCGGTTAACTTAAGCAAGACGTTTCTTGCGTTAACTGTAAGTGTGGTATGCAAGGCAGCATTTGGTGTGAGTTTTGAGGGAACTGTGCTTAGCAATGACAGATTCAACAAGTTAGTCCGTGAGGCATTCGAGACGTTGGGAAGCTTCTCTGCCACAGATTTTATTCCGTACGTTGGTTGGATCATCGACCGGTTCACGGGTTTACAAAAGATGAGAGAGAAAAGCGTCCGAGATTTGGATGCGTTCTATGAACAGTTGTTTGATCTGCATAAAGAGGGAGATAGACAAGGGCGTGAAGATTTTGTGGACATGCTCTTGAGGTTTGAGAAGGAAGGAACTGTTGTTGGAACTGACAACCTCACAAGAAATCATATCAAAGCAATCTTGATGGTAAGCTATAAAAATACAATAAAATATTTATAATAATTCTATTAATAACTTTATTATTTAATCAACAAATTAATTATATATATACCTACATCAATCAAAAATTTAAGTTACAAATTTTGAATTTACCTATTCTTTTCTAAACTTTATATAACTACAAAAACATCAAAATCATTTGAAAAATAATAATAAGATACTAGTTTGAAATAAACCATATATATGCCCATATTAAGTAAATTAATATTTTTTATAATTTATAATAATTGTACACCATATATTTTTCATGACAACCATATCTCGAAATTAGCTAGGTTTTTAATTGAAAAAAAAAAATTGGTAGTAAAGAAACAAATTCTCTATAATGTATTGATATATCGAAAATGAATNTGAAATTAGCTAGGTTTTTAATTGAAAAAAAAATTGGTAGTAAAGAAACAAATTCTCTATAATGTATTGATATATCGAAAATGAATTAAAATTCTATTAGTAGTATTTGCAATATATATGGTTAATGTTATTAAATCCAACCCCGATCTGCGGCGGGACCTGTAAGCATGGTCACATAAATAAACACATAGTCACGAACCCAGTTCAGGTTCAGTGCTAAAACATGTTAGCCATAAACACAGTAAAGTATAAACTCAGTTGAACGTGCATTAATTGTTGATTAAATGATTCGTAATTAAAATTCATTAAGATATTAATTAAACTTTATCATTTTGTTTAATTGTGTTAGTATATAGTAGTATTGAATAGCATATGTTATTTGTGAATTTTAGCTTCTGCTTTATATACACTACTAGTTTTGATCCCATGCGTAGCATGGGAGTATATTTTGTTTACAAATAAAACCAATTTTTAAAGCCAAATTTCAGTGATATAAATTTCAATCAATTATAACTAAAAATACACATTTAATTTAACTTGATTTATCAGGAGATTTGTATATATAAACACATATAATTAATTAACCATAAACATATAAGAGAAGATAAATTAGATACGGTTAAAAATTACATCAATCTTAATTAGCTTGTTGAATATAATTACNATGTTTTGATGACGCTATGTAGTGTTTCGCATAAACCAACAAAACTTCACCAAAGAGAGGAAATATGGTGGATGGCATCTTTTTATTTAGATATCAAACTCAGCACTGGCTTTTTTTATTCTGTTTTGATGACTGAGAATTTTTCAGATATTAATCTGTTTCAAGATCTCATGAAAATGGCAGTCTAGAAGAATAGATTATGGACACTGGATAGAAAAAAAGATCGTGGGTTTTGTGGAATATATCTAAAAACCGTTAAATGGTTGTTTTTCTAAATATTATCTATTTTAATTATTTTTTTTTTTAGTTTTGTAAATCTTTACGATGTGGCAGAATTTATGATCGTGATTTCCTTTTTCTGTTTTTTTTTCTTTTCAATTGTTTTTTTTATTTTATAAATGTTTTCCACTTGTCATATTTTTATTAGTCAAATGACTTGTGTTTTAGTATATAAGAGATGTTGTTTGAAGAAAATAAGTCGAATTGTTACCAAAAAATCAACTAACTTGATACTTTTTTAGTTTGTTTTTATCATTCATAATTTACTACTATTTAAGGCTTATCTATTTTTATTTTGCTTTAATTTTAATTTAAAATACCCAATCACTTTACTATTATTAAGCGTCATTTTCTTTAAAAAAAGTTAGTTATATATTAATAATAATAAATAAAATCTTTTATCAACATATTGATCGGTGGTTGATCCACTGACCTGGTAACGTGGTATAGGTATTTGGGTAATCTGGTTCGCTGTTTGGGACAGGTTCATAATTAATATATGAGATTCTTACATGCTTTTCTTTAATATTCTTTGTACAAAAGAACATTCTTTTAGGAGGAATCGACACTTCTGCAATTACAATGACATGGGCAATGGCAGAACTTGCTAGAAACCCTAGAGTCATGAAGAAACTTCAAACCGAAATCAGAAGCCAAATGAAGAACAAAGAAAGAATCAACTTCCATGACACAGATCAGCTCGAATACCTAAAGATGGTGATCAAGGAAACATGGAGGCTACATCCTCCAACACCACTTCTACTTCCAAGAGAAGTAACCTCAGAATTTGAGATCGACGGCTACATGATTCCCGTCAAGACACGTCTTCATGTGAACGTATGGGCTATAGGGCGTGATCCCGATACCTGGAAGGATCCAGAGATGTTTTTCCCAGAGAGGTTTATGGATAATAACATTGATGCAAAGGGACAAAACTTTGAGCTGTTATCGTTTGGGAGCGGTAGGAGAATCTGTCCTGGAATGTACATGGGCACGACTTCGGTGGAGTTTGGTCTGGCGAGTCTGCTGTATCATTTTGACTGGAAGTTACCANCCATATTGAATAAAATCTATCTTTATCTGGAAAACTTTTATCGTGTGTAATGCTTCCAAGTCTTTGAAGAGTCTCAATACTGATGTGTTATTCCTTTGCAAAAATGTAAAACCAAGCATAAATTTTGACTTAAGAAAAAACGAATCACCCACAATTTTTTTTTTTCATTGCAATGAAAATTGACACATCAGCTTATGAAATGTTTTGTTTGTATAAGTTTGATGCGTAGTGTTATTAATCAGTCAATTTTTTATTCATAAGTGCTTATAATCCTCATAGACAAATGAAAAGGGCGTGTTAAGTAGACCGGATTAGAAGCCGACAACAGACTAATGTTACCGTGTCCTACACGTCTTTAACTCGTTTATTCTTA
>OVBX01005055.1:519-13644 GCA_900406325.1 Erucastrum elatum
TCAAGTTTTTTTCTAATATGCATGAATGATAAATGCTATGAATTTGTTTTCATTTCTCTTTGCAGCGAAACAAAATATTTCTTTTCATTCAGGACGAAGGGAAGTCATGGAGAAGAAACAGATGTCTATATATCAATGAAGAGAGGAAAAAACAAATGAAATGTGTGTATACATATTATATAAATGTTTGTATCAATTATAATATACTGTAAAGGATTAGACACACACAGTTGTATTAATGAACTGTGAAATATTGAAATGTAATTTATTCATGATTGAACTTATGAAGGTGAAGGTTCAAATATAACTACGTTGGTGTATTATGATGTTAGTGTGTTATAAGTACACGGCCTATATTTTTAATTAGAGGGGAGTTACTTTTGTAATGTTAATCTAATAATAACGAATGTGATATTTTACTAATGAGAAGTGAATAAGTCCAGACTTAAATAATAACTTATTTTAAGTAGATAAAAATATAATTCTATTTTAATAAAAAGAGTTTAGTTGTTATTGATAATTAAATGTAATGTGACCAATTCTTAGAAGTAGTCCATTTTTTAAAATATCACACATGAATAAGAAGTCATGACTTCTCTTTTAATAATATAGATAGATATAGCTTTTCTTTGTTAGATTATTATCTAACTAGATTTACCATACCAAACTTACCATAACTTTTCAACGGAAATATCTCTAATCAGTTTTCATTTCACACACAAATATAAACTATAATTTTTTTATTTGAACATATAAGTTATTTTCAAATATATGTTAAAATTGATGATTAATATTATAAGTTGACCCGATGCAGCTTTATATTCCTTTAAAATAATGAAAATGGTTTGATACTCTTTTTTTTGTGCCTTGCAAAAGAAGACATTATAATCTTTACAGATCAGATGAGATATCGTTGGACATGCTCTAGCAACCTTCATTCCTGCTAATTGGTTTTTTTTTCTCAGCCTTTTTGACATTTGCAATTAAAACCTCAGTACAGATAATAAATAAATAAAGAGACAAAATGTGAGACTTTGAGTCCATGTGGTTGCCCATTTAATAAAACCCGATATTGAACTGACGATATACATTCTATCATTAGTTTGATCTTGCGGAGATCAAAGCCCATTTTCTATAGAAGAGCCTGAATAAAATCCATTCTACCCTATCATACACTTTACTCATGTCAGTTTTGATTGCCATATACTTGCCTTGGCATGCCTTATTGGCTCTCAATCCGTGGAATATTTCCTGAGCTATAAGAATATTATCCGATATCAACCTTCCTGCCACAAATGTCGATTGAGTCTCTGACAGGAGAGAGGGGAGGCATGCTTTCAATCTCTGACACAAGATCTTTGATATATCATGATTTTGACTCACTTTTACCTATGATATTTATATGATTTTACTATATATATTTTGGAGTCTATTAGGTATGTTTTCAGGTTTAGGAGCATTTTGGAGTAAAGTGACGTTTTAGGTGCCATTATGGAGCTTAAAAGGAGAGTTTTACGAGATGACTATAAAAATCAGACAAGAAGGTCGATATCTAGAGATACATATCGATCGATACACGTTCTGTGTAATCGATCGACGACGCATCCATAGAAATTGATGACAAGATACCCCATCGATCGATATACACCTAGTATTATCGATCGATATTGAGCGTGTAGAAAAAGGATAGTTATCTTAGTCGGCTTGAAGCCCAAGATCTCTCAATATTACAATAATGCCCCTGACGAGTTTTTAACCTAATTGAACTCATATTTATAGTTATGCCTATGTGTTTTGGCAAAGTGTGCTTTCATATGCTTTGCTAATTATTATTCCATTGTTTCTCTTTGTTAGGAGAGAAGGGAGGAACTCCTATCAGAGTCCTCCTGGAACTCTATTGGTTTTGATTTTAATATCTATTGCAATTTCTTATCTATTCATCTATGATTTCTGTGACAAATTTCATGTCTGAATAAATCCACCTGTTGGTCTAGGGTTCAGATAGGTTTTGTGGGATTAGCCTCAACTATAGATTGCTAAGTTGTGATATTCATTGTTAGGATGTTCTTAATGCTTGTTTCTAGAGTTAAGAACTAGATCCATGAACTGGAATTGTTTAATTCATTAATCATCATCCTGATATCATTCTGTATAGGCTTAGATCCTCTTGGAGTACGTGAGAGCCGGTCTATGATCTTGATGAGCATTCACATCCACTCGATATGAGCTATATCGATCGACGGCAAACATATATCGATCGATATCGCTGTCAAAACATAGATCGATATTGTCGGCATCAGATCAGTGAACGAGTCTAAGACACGAAAGTTATTAGACTCATCTAAGAGTTGAATTTCTTTAATATCATGCATGCAACTATTTAGGCATCGATAGCATTATTATCCTAATTTGCTGAATAGAAATCCTAGATCTAGCTACCATCCTTCCATCAAACAAGTTGTCAAGCTGAACAATTATATTGTTCATCTTGTTTACTGCTTTATTACTTGTTTATTTATTGCATTATAAATTATTAGCCTAGCTTAATCATATAACTATTAGATCTATTTGGTTCTTTAGCTCTCTGTGGATTTGATCCCTAAGTACTACGATTGAACCTCTTTTGAAGAGAGTAATTCACTCCTTAGGGTAATTTGAGTGATATCAAATTTGGCGCAGTTGCCGGGGAGCTAAGATCGCCATTAGATTTAATCTGATTAGGTCTATGTTACTTGTTACTGCTTAATCATCTTCTGACGCAAATTAAAAAAAAATCTTGTCTTTTCAGGTACATGCCCAGCAGTACTAGGAGCAACAAGAACATCAAACTTGTGTTCACAGAAGATCCCCACAGCTTGGAACGTAGCATCCACAAAGACTTATGTTCCGCATCGATCGACATCAATTGTTCTTCGTCGACCGATGCTCGCTTACTAAAGTCGACCGAGACACCTTCTTTGTCGACTGATACTCGCACCCTTCCATTGCTCGATATCCACAACCAATCATTGACCGATATCTTTCATCCAACATCGATCGATATACATCACTTTACATCGATCGATACTAACCGGCGAGACATGGTAGCGCCTATTATTCTCACAATCGATGAGAATGGAGACCTCCATGATCAAGATGGTCACATGCGTAATGCAGCAGGTCAGAAGCTGAATGCTCAGAAGGAGATCATTCCTGAGCAAGAGATTGCACATACAGACTTCATCCAACCTGTAGAAGAGGCTAACAGAGCTAGAACGTTGGCTGACTACAACCGTCCAGATCAATTTTATTCCAACCGATCAGCCATCTGCCCTCCTGCCATTCAAAGAGGAGATTTTGAGCTAAAGCCGCAGTACTACACACTTGTAGGACAAATACCCTTCTGTGGGTTGTCCCATGAGCATCCTATGGACCATCTGGAGAGGTTCGAGGATCTCATAATCGCCATAAAAGCCAATGAAGTCCCTGAAGACTATCTTCTCTACAATCTTTTCAAATACTCTCTATCAGGAGAAGCTTTGCAGAGGCTTAGACAGTTACCACCAGGTTCTCTCACAACCTGGAATGACATCAAAAACGCATTCATGCGTAATTCTTTGATGAATCATGTGCTGAAGACTGGAGGAGGAAGATTGTTAAATTAACTCAGGATCCTAGAGAGTCATTTAAGGATACGTGGAATAGATTCAAGTCCTACCAGCGTGATTATCCACACCACGGATTCAACAATGTGCAACCGCTCTACACTTTCTACAGAGGCATCGCTTTGAAGTATCATATGGCTCTTGATACAGCTAGTGAAGGAAACTTCACCACGAGGAATCCACAAGATGATGTGAAGTTAACTGATAACTTTGCTTCAAGCAACAACACGAAGAACACCGTCAAGGCGAAATCTGCATCATTCTTTGGGAAGGAGCAAATTAATGAAGTACAAGCAAAGCTGGATAATGTTCAGAAGTTACTAAACAAGCAGATTTGCTCAGTGGAGGATGCAGAAATTGTAGCTGGAGAGGAATACACAGAGGAAGATGTGAATTGGATCAGTGGAGCAATATTTCAGAGTTCTGGAAACCAAAAAGGAAACAGAAACTTCTAAGGACAGAGGAGCAACTTCAACCAGAGTTCACAGAAACCCACCTACAGCAGCAACCCCAACAACAATAGAAGTTACGGAAACTCATTCCACACAAATCCACCCCCACCCAACCAGGAAAGCAAGCTAGAAGAGATGTTGGACAAAGTTCTTTAGAGTCAGCAGAAGCTACAGGTGGATTTCAATGGAAAGATTGACTTCGTCTACACCAACCTGAACACAATGCTTGATGCTTTCAGTACTTATATGAAGAAATTGGAGACTCGAGTGGTTCAGACAGGAAAAGCTTTATAAAAGCAAGAAGCTTTAGCAAGGGGAACAAGAGAGTCTGCTACTAACCACCACGTGAATGACATCCTGGATGATGACTTTTGGCAAGTGGTGAAGCAAGAGAAGCTGCAAGATTCGACATATGAGAGCAAACCCGAAGTCGGATTTGCCTCATATCGATCGACATCATCTACCCGACATCGATCGATATCACCTAAACCAAAGCGATCAATAGACTTTGACGAGTATCGATCAATGGATTTTGAGGAAACCTCTCACGAGTGCAATTCTATTAAGATCATATCACATGAAGCCTTCGCAACACAACACCCACATCCACATGTCCCTATCGAAGTCGACCCGACTCCCACACCTATCGACCGACACACTGCTACTCCTGTCGATCAACATGAAGATAAGGATATCGACCGACACACTCTGATACCCATCGCCCGATACACAGTACCCCAACGCGGAGTGCAACTTCCAAGGATAGATGTTGCACGACTTAATGCACTCCGGGAGCAATCCAAACCTTCCAGGAACCTTCCAACCACCATCATGAAGAAACCCACGGACATCATTGAGCCCATGGAGATAGAAAATGAAAACATAGGAAGAGTTCTCAGAAAAATGAAAGAGAATATTTCCAAGCACTATAAAAGAGAAGCTAATGAGAAGAAACTGTCACACTTCAGAAAGAGAGTTCTAAGAATACCTAAATAGAAACCCTTTGAAGAAACCTACTTTTCACATAGATTGTGGATGTTTTTCAGGAAAACTAAAGAGACAGAAGAAGACATCAGGAGGATGTTTCACCAAATCAGAGATATTTTGAAGGAGAGGATCACACTGGAGAAGAAGAGTGATCCAGGGAAGTTCACAATACCATGCTCAGTAAGAAGTATTGAGTTCCCTCGTGCTCTCTGCGACACAGGATTTAGAGTCAGTATCTTACCCAAGATCATGGCAGACCATCTAGGTCTGAAGGTAGAGCCTACTGAAGAAACATTCATCTTCGTGGATTGTTCTCAGGAAAACTCTGGAGGCATAGTTCGAAATCTTGAGGTACAGATTGGTGATGCAATCATCCCTACAGACTTCCAGGTCTCGGATGTCAATCTCTACTTCAAGACATCTCTACTACTTGGAAGAACCTTCTTAGCCACAGTTGGAGCTATTCGTGACTTAAAATCCAACAAGCTCTTCCTAAACCTAATTGAACCTACCACCTACTATGATCCGGTCCAAGTCATCAAGATTCCAAGAAAGGAGAGCCCAGCACTCGTAGCAGCATGCTTTTGTTCACAAGAATATGATTCAATGGCCGAGTACGAGACAGAGCGGAACGTATTGACCGACGGAGGCAACATTCCATCGACCGATACCGCTCTACCAAAGAGGAAAGATGCCCAAATCTTGGTATCAATCGATAAGCTATTCAAGAAGGCCGACGAGGAGTTTCCAGACAGCGATTTCAAGATAGATAGTTGGGATAACGATCGTTACATCCCAACACTGGCTATGGACACTACAAACAAGGAGTATGACGAAGATTATGAGGAAGAACGAGCCATAGAGTACAAATTTCTTCGTGAAGAAGAAGAAGAGGAAAAATTTCCTTACCACATCTTCCGATTCAAGGCATCGATCGATAAAGGCCAACCTTCATCGACTGATACACATCAACCGAGATCACTCAAAAAACCTTATCAACCATCGAGCGATCCTATAGACTTTGTATCACTCTACACACCACGTGATGATACAAGAGACGGAGACTACTCAATTGGAAGTTCGGCAAGCGACTATCACGAGAGTGTTGCAGTGGATACAGCACAACTGACTCATTCAACCCAACCAGAAGCAGTCTCATCGACCGATACGGCACAACATCAATCGATCGACATGCTTCAAAAGCAATCGACCGATGCATCTGCTGTACCATCGACCGATACAACCACTACACCATCCGAGGTACAAACATATAATTTAGATTTTGGTTATTTAACTCCTGAAGAGTTTGGTATTTTCAGGGATCCAGATAGCAATGCACGAGCAATGGATGGAAGAATCATTCCAGTCACAAAGGAAGACATTGCATATATTTTTCAGGCAGCAAATGGATCAATCAAACTACCCAAACAGCAACCCATCAACACATCAGATCAACACCATCAGCCAACCAATGCAAATACATCAGCCAAGCAAGATGGTGACAAAGACGATCATCTCAACTCAGAGGATACATAATTTCAACGAGCATCGACCGATAAGTCATATCCTCTATCATCAATATGCATCGAGAATTTGGGAAACGAACTTAAAAACACAGAGTTCGTCGCTTCTTTTGGGGAAAGAAAGACGAGTATGGAGTCTACAGAGATAAATTTGGGTTTGCTAGAGGAGAGAATGGAGACATCATCCTTGTTTCCAAAGAAGACATGGAGAAATTGCTGAATAGAGCTTCAATGTTTGAGCGCTCTTGTTTCTGTCTACCAGTACATACAAATCATTTTGCTTAAGGAGAACCAAGAGGCCAACTATACACGGAACCTGAAGTCCAGAGTATGATCGATGAAGCAAAGAGTCATTATATTTGGGAGACTTTGGGATTTTCAACAGAAATCGAGAAGGTCTGATCATCACCTCAAGGAGATATCAACTGGCTTCAGAGTGCTAATGATCTTATTCACCAGAACAAAGACGCCCTGCAAGAGGAAGTGCATACACTTCGCCAAAAGTTGGAATCACATAAGAAGCTATCAACCGATACGGGAAACACCAGATCGATCGATATGTGTTCCTCATCGTCCACAACCTACACCAAACAAGGGATCGACGCCCTTCTTAGCAACATCTACAAAGATATGGGTAAAGCAGACAAACGCAACATTAAGGTTTTCGAAGACAAATGTCAAGACTTTAACAGCAACATCACCTCATTTAGGAATCGCACGACCGACATGTGGACAGCTATGGGTAACATCATAAACACACTACACCACATGAAGGAGACAATGAGATCGATCTACAAAAACAACAGAAAGATCATTGATGAGATGATCTTACCTATTCAAGATCGTCTGCAAGAGGTTGAAGAATGACAAAGGGAGTTATACACTCAGAAGTTTTGCGAAACCTCTAGGCGGTCACTATCGACCGATGCACAGCCGAGTACATCGACCGATATAGATGCACCAGTGTTCTGCTCCAAAGCTGAGATGGAAAAGATGGTTCAAGATCTCTACACACTCATAGAAGAAACCGGCGATTCATCATACGACAAATTGATGAGCTGTGGTTTCCAGTACAGAGAGACGTCAAGGGAATGGAGTTCACCATCGAGAACCTTCAGAAGGAGATCAAGATCATCTAGAGGCAGCTCGCTGACAGACCTGCACCATTAGGATCGACTGATATGCCAGCCAGTACATCGATCGACAGAGCAGAACCAGTATCGATCGACATCGACATTCCAAGATCGATCGATAAGCACCTTTAACGAAGGAAAACCTATGAGCGGGTCAACACAATGCAAGAACAGCTCAGTGACCTATCAAAACACGCCTATCCAACATTCAGACGTCATCAGTTCTACATTTAGAATCATGATACAAGGCTAGACATTATACACAATGAGGTAACCACATTGAAGAAGAAACTAACCAGAGGAGATGAAGCCACAAGAAGCTTTTTTACTACATGGTTTGGAGAGAAAAAAGAAGATAATGAGGAGACTTGTTACCCAGCAAGTTTCTGTAACTCACCTCTCTAGCCATAATACCACCATCGTCAAGCAAAAAGACTATAAGAAAGCGCTGAGTGGGAGACAACCCATTGTTACGTACTTTCTTACTTAGTTATTTTTAATTCTTATTTTTACTTTCGTATTTGTTTTAGTTTTCAGTTACATCCTAGACGATTACCATCTTTATCGACCTATAAGATCCTATTGACATCGCTCGACATAGACCTATCCTTGCCGATCGACATAGATGACCACTATCGATCGATACGAAATCCCGGTCAGGTAACTCGTTCTAATTTTCGATATCATTTATTTACATATGATTTATTTATACCCTAATCCCGACTGGTTATCCAGTGGGGACAGTGTATGATTTAAATCTGGAGGGAGATTACTGATGCTACTCTACTTTCTTAATTTCATTAAATGTTTTCAAAACTGAATTTTGTTGGGGTCAAAATCGGATACAACAAAGTTGGCATCCAAATTTCCGTAAAAAGATTAACATAAAATTTTACGATCTCAAAAAGTAAAATTTATACGAAAAATTTACGGAGAAATATGTTTTAAGATCCAAACAACGATTTCTTAAGACAAAGATTCTTTAAAACCACGACTTTTTGAGAAATCGCAATTTCTTAAGAAACTATGATTTCTTAAAAAATAAAGACACATTGTTATCCTTGATCTGAACGTTCGCAGACAACACCACAAGCATCGTATCATCAACCTTAGACGTTCGGACTGTGGTTTTTAATCCACGGAACAAACCTGATAGCAATGGCGATCAGGTCACGAACAAGAGCTCGGTTGCTATAGCGATCGAATCACGAAACATAACTCGGTCACTATAGCGACCGAGCCTCGAACACAGCTCGGTCGCTATAGCGACCAAGCGCCGAACAGAGCTCGGTCGCTATTGTGACCGAGCGTCGAGCAAGGCTCGGTCGCTGAACAAGGCTCAGACGCAATAGCAACCGAGCGTTAGACAAAGCTCGGTCGCTATAGCGACCGAGCTACGATATAGCAACCGAGCCTTGTTAGACAAAGTTAGACAAAGTTAGACAAAGCTTGGTCGCTATAGCGTTAGACAAAGCTCGGTCGCTATTGGACAGAGTTCGGTCGTTATAGCGATCAAGCGTGCATGCATCCCGGTCTTTCTGTAGCATCTGAAATCTTCCGAAAAGACAATACGACGTAAAACTATGCATTCTCGATTATCTTTGTAACGATCCTCCGCAAGCCATGACTAACCACCTCTTGATTTCGCGATCAAATGGTATCATCAGCTTGGTTTACGATAAAACCGCGGAAAATTAACTTTATCGGAGAAATCATAACAACCGTCTCGAACCAAAAGACGGCCCAAAGGGTCCTAAACTTGACTCAAGGCCCACTTACGATTTCTTAAAATCCTATAAACCTTGCAACGGTTTATGCTTGGAGATAAACATCAGTTTCCGCGGATAAATAGAAAGTTTCCACAGATAATCATGAGGATCGAGAAAAATAGAATATCTCTATTTTCAGACTATTATGGATTAAGGGCAAAAGAGGAAGGCATAAACTGACCTAGGATGGAGTATATAAGGAGCTCAAGGGCGTGAAGGCATAAGGAGAACTATTTCAGAGCAAACTCAACACTTAGAGCATTTAGGCAATTTTCCGTTTTTGTTATTCGAGCTGCGACTCAATTATTTTTAGCCAACTTCGGATATTAGACTAGAGATCTCGCCGACAGCTCTCGTAGCCGAAGCACGTTACCTTGTTGTTACGCTTAATCACGAATTCGGAATAAAATCATTTTTGCTCTCTTTTGCGATTTCTTATTTTTTATTGTCTTTTATTTCGTATTCTGATTGTTTGGCGTATGGTTTCTCAGATATCAGGGACCTCTAAGAAATTAGGTTTTTCCTAGTTTCCTAATTTATATGATAATTTGACGGTGCGAATTTCGATTCCCACAGTTTTATTGAGTCAAGAAATGGACAAGGATATTTCAAAAAAAAATATTTTTATCTAACCACTTTTAACACCATTCTTAGATTTGTTGATAGCAGAAAGTACTATAGGTGCTAAAGTGGATCACCTGTCACCTATGACAACTCTTTTCATGATTTTTTGGAAGAACCAAAGCTGACTTCCAACCTAACCTGACAATCTACTGCTTGTCTTGGGGCTTGGTATACAAGGGATCAGAATCCTCGTGCAAGTCTGGAAGGTAATAGTCTGTGTGCTTCTGATTTCTTTTTTTCTCTCTCTTCGGCATCCTCTTGAAGGAAAGAAAAAAATGTTTGTATAAAAGATGTGATATGATTTCTTGAGAAGTAGAGGGATATGAGTGTCTCATGCGACCTCATTATTCTACTTTAAAATAATGGTCAAAAGCGAGGGATATGAGTGTCTCATGCAACCTCATTATTCGCTTACTTTAAAAAAAAATGCATGTGTTGCTAGTCAACGAGATGATACAAAGATTAGCCATAGTGGCATCAATGTTCATTGAATTTGAAACAATAAGGATTCAGAGAATAGAGAAAAAGGGGGAATAAATGAATCAGAGAAGACTGCATGTGTGTTTAGAAACTTGCTTGAGTTGAATCCATGTGTTCCTTGATCGATACTCCCAAGGTAAATCAGCACTTTTATTTTATGCATAAATGAAATCAGTAGAGAGGATAGACAAACATGATTGCTAAGTTAATTGGCTAGATGAATTTGGTTGCTAAGCTAGGATATGGTATAATGTACTCATGTAGTTAATAGACATAAGATGTGGCTTGCAACAAAGTAGAGGTGATGATTCTAAGATAAGATTTAATTGAGTCTCTGCTATTTTGAAAACTTCTTTCAAGGACTACATATTGTGTGGACAAGCAAAAGGTTAAGTCTGGGGGAGTTGATATACCATGATTTTGACCCACTTTTACCTATGATATTTATATGATTTTACTATATATATGCTTTGGAGTCTATTAGGTATGTTTTCATGTTTAGGAGCATTTTGGAGTAAAGTGATATTTTAGGTGCCATTATTGAGCTTAAAGGAGAGTTTTCCCGAGATGACTATAAAGATCATAAGGTCGATATTTAGAGATACATATCGATCGATACACATCATGTGTAATCGATCGACGACGCATCCATAGAAGTTGATGATGAGATACCCCATCGATCGATATACGCCTAGTACTATCAATCGATATTGAGCGTGTAGAAGAATGATAGTTATCTCAGCCGACTTGAAGCCCAAGATCTCTCAATATTACAATAATGCCCCTGACATGTTTTTAACCTAATTGAACTCATATTTATAGTTATGCCTATGCGTTTTGGTAAGGTGTGCTTTCATATGCTTTTCTAAGTTTTATTCTATTGTTTCTCTAAGTTAGGAGAGAAGGGAGGAACTCATATCAGAGTCTTCCTGGAACTCCATTGGTTTTGATTTTAATATCTATTGCAATTTCTTATCTATTCATCTATGATTTTTGTGACAAACTTCATGTCTGAATAGATCCACCTGTTATGTTTAAGGTTCAGATATGTTATATGGGATTAGCCCCAACTATAGATTGCTAAGCTGTGATATTCATTGTTAGGATGTTCTTAATGCTTGTTTCTAGAGTCATGAACTAGATCCATAAACTGGAATTGTTTAATTCATTAATCATCATCATGATATCATCTTGTATAAGCTAAGACCCTCTAGGGACACGTGAGAGCCGGTCTATGATCTTGGTGAGCATTCACATCAACTCGATCTGAGCTATATCGATCGATACTCCTATAGAGTAATCGATCGACGGCAAACATATATCGATCGATATCGCTGTCAAAACATCGATCGATATTGTCGGCATCACATCAGTGGACGATTCTAAGATACGAATGTTACTAGACTCATCTAAGAGTTGAAGTTCTTTAATATCATGCATGCAACTTGTTAGGCATCTATAGTATTATAATCCTGATTTCCTGAATAGAAACTCTAGATCTAGCTACCATCCTTCCATCAAACAACTCCTTGCCAAGCTGAACAATTATATTATTCATCTTGTTTACTGTTTTATTACTTGTTTATTTATTGCATTATAAACTATTTGCCTAGCTTAATCATATAACTATTAGATCTATTTGGTTCCTTAGCTCTCTATGGATTCGATCCCTAAGTACTATGATTGAACCTCTTTTGATGAGAGTAATTCACTTCTTAGGATAATTTGAGTGATATCAATCTTCGAGATGATCTTATATCCTGCATTACAAAGGTTTATTGGCCATAGTTCTTGTATATCTCTCTGTCTTGGGGATCATACAGATGTAGTGACGTTTAACCTTGAGTCCATTTCTCCTGATACCAGGAAATTTTTAACCATCTCAACCAAATCCTTCTTAATAATATGTCAGGAATGTTGGAAAAACAAAGCTGTCATTCCGTCTGGTCCTGGAGCAATCTCTGGATGCATCATAAACAATGCATGTCGTACCTCATCCTCTGTCACTGCCCTTAGCAACCTTTGATTCATCTGAAAAGTGATAGACAGCATTACCTCAGCCAAAAAAACTATCAAAATCTAATGGAGAAGTAGTACTAAATAATTTTTTTAAGTAAATTAATAATTACCAAGAAAAAAAAATTATATTGATAAATTTGACATCAAATTACTAAAGCTAAACTCTAAATTCTAAACACTAAACCCTATATCTTTGAGTAAATCCTAAATCCTTGAACAATCCTAAACTCTAAACCGTTAATCTTAAACTCTAAACAAAACCCCTAAATCTTAATTTTAAACTCTAAACCCTTAATCCTAAACCATAATACTAAATCCTAAATTCTAAACACTATACCCTAAACCCCTGGAAAAATCCTAAATCCTAAACCCTTAATCACAAACTATAAACCATTTTGGAGTTTAGTATTAGGGTTCAAGATTAAGGATTAATGGTTTAGTTGCTGATTTAGGGTTTAGATTATGATTTAGGATTAAGGGTTTAGGGTTTCGGA
>OVBX01005056.1:1094-13642 GCA_900406325.1 Erucastrum elatum
TTCACTTCTAAAACTATTTTTTCACTTCTAAAACTATTTTTTTTAAATTATAAAACTATTTGTATTTTAGGTTTACTTCCTATATCATCAACTATGAGGTTTAAAGAAATGAAATAGTTAGTTAAATTTAAATATTTATTATATTAAAACACGAATATAACCTATTGATAACTGTTATGTCTAATTATTTTAATAGAATAAATTAAAAATTCTTATTAATTATTTTTAAAAAAATATTTAACATAAATATGATTAGAAAGATAACCATAAATATGATTACAAACACAAATATATAAAAATAAAACCACTGTAACAAATTTATGTTGGTTACAATGTCCCTCGTTTCTTTCAACTATAACAACTAACGACTTTAAGTGACAAAGCTTTCTAAAACCATTGTATTTTTGGAAATTACATAGATTTGGGAAAGATAATTATAAATCAATCAGTAGAAAAAGTATGGATATGTTTGCTAAAGAGTTAAACGATGGTGTCCAGTATTTAAGATATGATGGCTTTAGTAATTTCGTTTTATCTCTGATTCTTGTGTCAAGAAGATGACTGATAGTATCATTCCTTCAGACCTTCACTGCCAAGAGAATTACAAATATTATTTGCATTAATCATGATTAGAGAATGATCAGATAAAAAGTTAGATAATCAGCAAAGGACCTGAGAGAAAATCATGAGAAATATGAATATTAAGATAAAGATGGTTGACAAAGAAGATGCCAAAAATATAAAAGCCGAGTTTCAGTTTCTGATATACTCTGTTTTCGCATTCCTAACATATCAAAGGCAAAACTGAGATCCCCATGGATATACGAAATACGGCATAATCTTCTTCTTCTTCCTAATCGACTAATCGTCATCCACCCCACGACATCTCTGGGTCTGTAAACACATTGGAGACAACATACAATCAATGCTATCGTTCAACTTGTGTTTTTGTGGAGGATAGTATCGCAGTACCGTGCATTCGGTCTGGTTAATACTTTGGTTGTTTATCTGTACCACGCCACTCCTCAGAAACCTATAAAAAAGAACAGCGCATGCAATAACTCTCAGATGCGTAACATTCATGTAGTGTCAGCTAACTGAGCACAAACTTAACGATATGTAAATAATTATGAGCCATGACATTGAAATGTGACTGGAATCTCACCTTCTCAACTATCTGTCCCATTTGAGCAGCCCTCAAAATAACATCCAGCAAGATACTGAAGTGGCATTGTTAAGATCCGTATAGCTCACCAGGTTTGCACTGGACTCTGGTTTCTACATTCTTTGAAGCCAAAACCAATCGTCCACGGCCATCTTACACCGTCTACAATCCTCATGGACCGTCGTAACCTTGTACCAAAAATAGACGGGTTTGTACGACATTATTATCTCAAGCAGTTATGTAAAGTAATCTTTGAACAAAGAATAAGAAGCTAAGCCTTTACTTCTGGGTACCTATCCCTGAAGAGCAGCAAACAAAGATCAACGTCTGCAAAATCCTCTTCGCCAGTAACCTCTCATGATAAAGAGAAACCAGCCGGTAGAGTCAATAATGGGAAATCTTGGTTTGGCGTGGTAGACTTCAGTGTAGATCCTCCTTATAACCGTCTTGTGTTATAGCCTCTTTAAAGAGAACTTTTGATCATGTAACTTCCGCTGGAAATTCAACTAATTCCCCCGTCCAACCTGACTAAACCACCGGAAACATCAAGTATAAAGACAAGAGGAGCACATGGAAACAAAAGAGGAGAAAACACATGAACAAGCTAGTAGTAATACTAATGAACACAATAGAAGAATGAAAATAAACAGAAAAATATAGCATGCTAGATAAAGGGTATTGTTCGAAATACATGTTTATTCTCGTGATGCTCGATTTCAATTTGTTGCGATCAACCTGATCACATGGAAGCTGAGAAAAGAAAATTATTAAGTAAGGCTTGTAAAGTGTTCTCCTTCAGAAATTGAAATTGTGTTCCAAAGAGAAAGGTGAAAATTTACCTTGCAGAGAAAAGTTTGAGTATGACAACGGAATCAGTTTCAAGTTAAGCGCCATCCTGGTACAGAAACATAAGGAGTAAGAAGAGAGAGATGGGATGCTTCACTTCCCATGTTTTTGGAATGCTTGAGAGAATTTGAAACATTACGGTGAGGGTCTGTTGTCTCGTACAGAGGCGGTGAGAAGTCGTTAGGAGATGATGGAGATGGTGGGCTACGGTTGTGGGCTGGAAGACCCAGCTCAGATAAAGTAACAAAATAATCGAAAGCTCAGATAGGAGTTAGCCATTCCGGAACTCGGTAAGCAGAAGAAATTTATTTATTAGATTTCATTGAAGCTTCATAATTGCGCATTAACTCGGACCCCACGGTGAAGAATCAAAGAGCTGTTTCAGAGATGGAAAAGATAGAAGACATAGAAGCTCAAGGTTCGCCCTGCAATCACGAATAGAAAAGTGGAGAACCCAAGATAAAAACTGGGCCTGATGCGTTATTTTGGAAGCCCGTAAAGCAACGTAAAACCCAACAATGAATAGAAATCATTTCTTTGGTTAAACGGTGAGTTTTATTAAAGAAGGGACAGCTGTCAAAAATCTCCCCATGAGAGATTAGAAGCCAATTTTATTTATTAAGATAACTCTGGTCTTTGCTTGCTTTATGCCATTTACTTTTACCTTTCTGTTAATACTTTTTACTGAGTATAAAAACATAAATGCAGCGGTGACGTAGTACTGTAGCGGTGATTATCTATGGTAAAACATATTATGAGCTGTCATTTTTCCTACTCTCCCTCTCTTTGGTACTTTCACATAACGACAGACCATTTAATAAAAGAGGGGTTCAAAGTGAGTTTACACAGTTTGTAAAATACTTAATCTTTTTATGTTATTTGATGAAAACTGTTTTTAAAGGTTTATCCTGTTTATTTTGTGCAAGGTCTATTTTATCGTTTACTGTTGTTTCCTTAGGATATTGTACAATTCAACTTCATAGGTTATTACATAAAAATACAAACTTTATTGGGAGTGTTCAGAAATATATGATGATTATCCATTGTTATTTTTATAGTTTGTCACTATAAGACTCTTCTCCTGTCAACATATTATACAACCTGTAAAATGTTAGTATTGTTTTGTTTGGGGATTCATTATGAGAAGAAAGCTGCATTGTCCGTAGGACCGATTTTGAGAAAAGAAATAAAAGAAACGTTTAAATAGCAATAATCATTCGATATTTACAGAGAATAAATTAAAAACTAGCATACTAATGAATCTATTAATGACAGAAGCAGACGAGAAATTGGAATTAGGCAATCTCTCTCTCTCTCTTTTTTTTTGTCAAACATCTCTCTCTCTCTCTGAAGTTTTTACAGCAGATGGTTAAAACATGCGAGACGCTGAATTGCTGACGTCAATGATTCTCTTCGTCTAAAACAATGAGCTGTAAATCTTCTTTTTACTCTCCCTTCAAGTTTTTACATATAAACGATATAAAAAAGATGTACATAGCAATGCAACGTGTCCTTTTTACTTTGTAGCATACAGCCGTTGTGCTGATCCAATGTCCTTTTGTTAAGAAATAATTAGGTTTAGTGCTCTTAAGCAAAACCATTTAATTTGAAAGAATCGAGAAAACCTTGAAGTGTAAGTTTAACTCGTGTGCATTATAAGAATGACACGTGGTAAAATAAAAACCGTCCGATTCAAAACATATCCGTTGCAATACATCCGCTGGGACACATAAATAAAAGGAGCGTCTATATATCATCACAGAGGTGAACGTTTCCACGGTTCCTCACCTTTTCAGAGCTTTCTCTCAATCTCGAAAAGTCTGGAGAGAGATAAACTTTTTATCGAAAATTTTTATAATCGGAAAATTCACGACGCTCTTAAATTAGTAAGTTTCTTTCTCGATTGATCGAGATTTCGTTTTATCTTTGTGTGTTTTTGTTCCGTTCATATGTTATTGTTTAGGGTTTGATACGATCGATTGGGTTTTTACGATTTTGTTCTTAGGGTTTCAAATCTCCTTAATCGTTCCTTTAATTATTATTGTAGTGATCCTGGAAAAGCGTTTGAATCGGGGTGGAATCATCATCGTTGAGGTAACGTCTCGTCTCTGTCCAAGGCAAATTATTTTTTTTTGTTCCGGACGACCAGTTTCCTTTGAGATGATTGTCTGTATTTTTAGTTCTATGATATTTTGATTTACAGTATAATTTAAAACTTGATTTCGCTTTCAGATCTGTGCTACTTAGATATTATGTTAGGGATATAAGGTCTGATATCTTGACTTCAAAATTGGTTATTATTATACAGACAATTCTGAGTTCAATTATTGTTTCTTTTACTTGTTTTCACTGTGTAACTAAGTAATAATGTCTCTCTCTCTGTTTACAGTACGTGGAGTGTGGAGAAACCATCACCGATAGATTGGAGATGAAGTGTTGAATCTTTGACTTGAGCGGCTAAAGAAGTAGCAACTACAACAACAAAAAACAGATAAGTTCTTTTACTGGTAGACACTCTTCTACTGCCTGCCGATTCTTACTTTTAAACTCCAAAAAGATCATGGGCAGACACTAATCTAATAGTGTTCTGCCAGATTCTTGTTTTGGGGACATTGTCCCGAGTACCTGCAGTTGCGTGAAAGCTTAATCCCAATGGAAAATTAACCTCCATCTCCCTATAAAACTGTTGGTTGGTAGTGCATGTCTAAGAGATGTTTGGGAGATGGTAATGTATCCACGGCTTAAAAAAAGTAGTCTTTAGACAGAGACTGACTGAAAACATATTCATCACATTAGTACCCACGGCTTGCAAGAAAGTCTTTTGACAAAAAGACTGTGTTTGAATATGTTTTCATCACATTTGATACCCACGGCTTTGCAAAAAAAAAATGTCTTTAAACAAAGACTGTGATTGAAAAACATCTTCATCACATTAGCAGTACCCACGGCTTTGCAAAAATCAACCATCTACTTAAAAAAGGTCTTTAGACAGAAGGCTATGAAGTTGATTGATAGATAAAGGACCATCGGCTTACAAAATAGTCTTTAGACAAAAGACTATGAATTGGTTTTGAACTTGTGGATGGAAAATAACGATCACAAGTCATGAAAAACTAATTGTCCCGAGTCCCCTTACTTGAAATAACGATGACAAGTTATGAAAAGTAACTGAAAAATCTTGCTACCCACGGCTTAAAAACAACAAGTCTTTAGACAGAGACTTGCTTGAATAAACTTATGCATTACGTTTGTACCCACGGCTTTCAAAAAATCTTTAGACAGAGACTGAGATTCAAAACTTATGCATTACGTTCAGTTCCCACGGCTTGCAAACAAAAGACTGTGAATCACAAAATTTAGTACCACACGTCTTGCAAAGGGTCTTTAGACAAAGACTTGTGATCACATAAGTACTAAGCCTTGCAAAAAGAGAAAGATCATAGGCAGACACTTACCTAATAGTGTTCTAGCCAGATTTTTATTTTGGGAGATTGTCCTCCCTGTTGCGTGAAAAGCTTAGACCCAAAGGAAATTTAAACCCATCTCCCTAGAAAGTGTTGGTTGGTAGTGCATGTCTAAGAGATGTTTGGGGGATGGTAAAGTAAAATACACTTTAGTACCCACGGCTTTTCACAAACAACCATCGGCTTAAAAAAAATTTAGGCAGAAAATAGCTTTGTCTTTAGACAAAGGCTATGAATTAGTTTGAGCTTGTTGGATGGAAAATAAAGATGACAAGTCCTGAAAACTAATTGGAAATTTTTGTTACCCACGGCTTTTGGTTAATGGATGGTTTTAGACAATATTGGTAAAAGTCTTCAGACAAAGACTAAATCTAAACCACATCCATTGCTTACCCACAGCTTTATAAAGCAAGTGATGTTTTAGGATACAAAGTGTGATATAGTACCCACGGCTTAAAAACAACAACTCTTTAGACAGATAGATTGTGATTATAAAAACGTATGTATACGTCAGTACCCACCGGCTTAGAAACAACAACTCTTTAGACAGAGAGATTGTGATTGAAAAAACACACTGAATTACGTTAGTACCCACGGCTTGCAAGAAAGTCTTGAGACAGAGACTGAGATTGAAAACGTATGCATTACAGTACCACGGCTTGCAAGAAAAGTCTTTAGACAAAGACTGTGATTGAATACGTCTTCACCACATTAGTAGTACCCACGGCTTTGCAAAAATCATTTAGACAAAGAATGTGATTGAAATCATCACATTGTGTACCCACGGCTTAAAAAAGGTTGGACCATGAACCAAAAACAGACTCCTTACTAACGACATAGCATTTACAAAAAAAAGACTGCACATCAGTTTTTGGCTTCGTTAGATGGGAAACATAACCACTGGTTTAAAACCAAGTCTTTAAGTTAGAGACTATAAACCATAAGCTTGCTTGTTGGATGGTTATAACGACCAACAGCTTACATCAAGTCTAAAACACCATGAACCAAAACTAACAATATTCCTTATATTTTTTCAGGTGAAACCGAGTCATGTTCTTTTAGGTGTCAGCCTTTAAAAACTTCAGTTATCAAAGGTAACTTTCAAACCTCCTTTTCTTTACTCATCTCTTGATTTCTGCCAAAATCTCAGTTCACATATTCATTTCTCTTATCCTATGTTAAGTCAGGGGATATCGATCTTTCAGAGTATCAAGATGCTAGAGGTTATAACATGGACGACACAGATGAAGTCAAGAATCCTAGTTACGGAAATGAAGATCAACAGAAAGGTGCAGCCGAGCCAGCTCCTGCTGCTGTAGGTACTTAAGAACTGGTTATACTCTTCATTTTACTCTGAGTCACTTAAGAACAGTAACAAACATCATGGTGTGTATTAACAACAGTTAATGGAGCAGTAGCTCTGAAGCTGATGATTAGCGAGGAAGAATATGATAGAATCACACCGGCCATGTCATTCTCCTTAGACAACACGAAGAAACTGTAAACAAAGACAGTAAGCACTCTTCAGTTCTTGCAACCATTACTTTCTCTCTCCAACTCGTGATACAACTTAACTCTTATTCTTCTTTAGGTTCAGAGCCATTATTGACGCAAATCCAAAACATATATTCCTCCTATTTTACCACTTCCAGGGTAAAATTCCGCAAGGTAACTATGAAGCATTTTACGTCAACCAAAAAGTAAAAACGTATTTTAGTAATGATTTCCTCAGGGTTTACCCGGAGACGATTTTAAATGTATCAAATTTCCTTGACAGGTAGGAGAAACATACGTGAAGTGAAGACTGTTTACATTTGTTTAGGTATGTGCTTCACAAACTGTTCATATCCTCATTGACGGTTGTCAGGTATATGCGTTTCTTTTTTCTCTTACAAATTGATTATTACGTATGAATTCAAACTAAGTAAGTGATTTTTTGCGTAAAAGGTCAAGAAATTGGAAAGCTCAATTTTAAAATTACAACTTTTTGTTATGCTATCTTGACAATGTTTCTCTCATTCAATCTAGCATCCATGAGATTCTGGAAATTGACTCCTAACGTATCTGCTGATGAGCAAGTGGATTATTTTTTAATATTAGAACATTACATTGTGTTTACAGTGTTTAATATCTATTATCTTTAGTTTGTACATATGATTAGGTCCTTTATTTTTATGAAACTGATGTATGAGTCTCTTGTAGATCAATGTAGGTGACAGACTCCTGAAACTGTGGTAGTAGTTTCTTTGAATCCTAAATGTTTTTTATTTGTGTCTTGTGTTTAACCCTCATTGGTCAGTCTAAACATGTTAGATTCTTTTTATTTTGGTACTTGTATGTGTATTACACAGTCTCTCGTTTTATGAAATTGATGTATCTTGGATTCTCAGGTAAACATATGTGTGAGATTCCATCATGTTCTTGTAGTAGTTCTTTTGAATCTTGATGAATGTTTATATTTTGTGTTATGAATTTAACCCTCAGTGATAATTCTAAATGTTGTTGGTATCTCTCTGATGTATATTGGAGTCTCTTGTAGATCAATGTAGGTGAGAGACTCCTAAAAGTGTGGTAGTAGTCTCTTTGAATCCTAAATGTTTTTTATTTGTGTCTTGTGTTTAACCTTCATTGGTCAGTCTAAACATGTTAGAATCTTTTTATTTTGGTGCTTCTATGTGTATTACACAGTCTCGTTTTATGAAATTGATGTATCTTGGATTCTCAGGTAAACATTTGTCAGAGATTCCATCATGTTCTTGTTGTAGTTCTTTTGAATCTTGATGAATGTTTATATTTTGTGTTATGAATTTAACCCTCAGTGATAATTCTAAATGGTGTTGGTATCTCTTTAGTTTGGTGTTTTTATGTATTTAAGGTCTCTCTTTTATGAATTGGGTATATTTTAGTCTCTTGTAGATCAACAGTGAAACGCATATAGATTGTGTGAGTAGTTTCCTTGAATTTTGAATGTATATGTTTTTGTGTTATACCCCTCGTACTCTCAGTGATCGTTCTTAACTGAGTTAGTTAATATGTATGTTGATAGAAAAGGTTATTATTCTAAATTAGTGGTTTCTTTGAATCTTGAATGATTCTTTTTTGTTTTGTGTTATACTCTTAACCCTCAGTGATTGTAAACATGTGAAATGACTTCTCCACAACGACCACAACTCTGCATAGTACATAGGCTACTGATAGCTGTGTTAGATTCTATAAATTGTATATGCTGACTTGAATTTTTACAATAACAGTGTGAAAATTTCTCTGTTATCAAGTATTTCCTTTGGTCTCAGAGTCTTGGCAACATTTCTTTAATTCATCTAGTATTCGTGATATTTTAGAAATTATTGCTTCTTAATACTTGAGAACATTAATTGATATATCTTAAATGAAAATACCATTTAAGCATCAGAAATGTTTATTAAAGAACTATTTTCATATTGTTACCAACAATTTAACTTAGTATCTGTAGGATTCTAAAAACTGACTGATATCATTCATGAGAATGTATATCTATTCTATGTTTATATTGTTACTTTGTTTGGTACTTGTATTGTATGCATCAATATATCATGCTGTTTTATTACTCTAAACTCTCTATAATTAGTTCAAAACATGTGAAATGACAAGTTGACGACAATTCTCATATGCTGATATCATTGTGTTACATTTTATACTTGTTACAGCTTATCTCTTTTTCTCCTAGTCTTACACAGTTGACGAAGCTTGCAAATCTTTTGAATCATTGTGTATAGTTAGAATGTGCTATTGACCTTTCTTGATTTTCTAGAATTAATGTCAAATTCAAGAAATTAGAAGTATCCAAAGTCCTGTAGTAGGCATGTTGAATATGTGCTCTGATATCATCTCCTATCTAAAGTTCTGTTTCGGTTAATAGGAACCATAGTGTTCCTTAATAGGTGCAGATTTGGAAGTTTTTGACTTTACTTTATTACAAAATCCTCAAGTTTTTAGTTTGTTGCTAAGGCAAAGTAACACACTGAATTTACTATTACACGAAATTATATTTAGGGGTGTTTCTAAGAAACATCATTTGTGATTGCTAAACTAAGAGTCATGTTGTAACTTGTGAGTCCATGTTATATAGATTATGATTATTGTCGATGGATTTTAACTGTAATGTTTAGAGAGAAAAATACTACTTTAAATAGACAATTTGAATTTCTTATGTACATAAACATTTAATCATGTTCTCATTATGTTTTTTCTTGCATCATGGTTGGTCCTCCTATCGTCTCTATTACTTGTGTGATCTTACATCCAGTTGATATATAACATCTTTGACGTTTTTCTTCTTGATTCTTTGAATATTGTTAGTGTGGTATTTGACCGATTAGCTATTTTGTCTATAGTCTAAGAGCATGATTAACCATAGAGACCCATGAGAATCCCCTAATGAATATTGAAGTAATAAAGTTAAGTTAGAATATATTATATTAAAAGAGAAATCATAACCTTTTTTAATATGTGATATTTGAAAGTGAATTATTTTTTAGAAAATTATAACTTTAAATATATGTATTATTTATTCATTTATATTTTTTAAGCTAACATAAAAAACCTTAATTAACTAAAATCAGTAAATTTTCAATATCTCAGGGATTTCGTAAATAATAGTAACAATATATTTAATCTTTAATCTATTTTGATATCTTATCATTTATATATATTAAAAATTTTGAAAATATGATTAAAAATATTTTAACAAGAACTTAATTTTTAAATATTATATATAAATATTTTCACTAATTTCGTGATTAGTTATGAAATATATTATACACTAGGATATATTCACTTATCGTTATAAAATGATAAACAAATCTTGTATCCTATTTTAATCCTATTATATAATCAATCAAACACATTAAAAGAAAATTATTATGTTTATCTAAATATGTTAACAATATATTAATTAAACATTTATGTAAATCTTACTATGCATTAATATATATGTACAGTTATTATTTGTAAAATTTAAAATAAAAATTAAATCATACTTTTATATATTTTATAATCATAATCAATCATGTTAAAATAAGATGATTATATTGAACTACCTATGATAAAATTATATTATATTAATAGATAATATATTTTATTTTCACAGATATAAAATATTCACACTACAATACATATATAAAAATTTACATTTCTTATATTTTTTGTATATACAATAATATATTATGTAAAATGAATAAACATAAAAATATTACTAAAATGAAAAATTTTAAACGGAGAGTAAAAATTTAACATAAATTAAATCCAAAATATTAATTTTATTAATAACTAAATATAAATTTAATAAGCTAAATATATAATAAGAAAAAACAAACACATGTGATAATTTTAAACAGTTGGTTATTTACAATATATAAACTATAAACTATTATATTTCTAATAGATATATTAACATTTAAACATATGATTAAAATTAAAAATGCATACAACTAATGATCTAAAATAATTAAATAAATATATATACACATATATATACATATAAAATTGAAAATAAACACTTAGCGATCTAGATTGTGTTAAGATACAGCTAGTTTTAGTGAAAGAGCTTAAACTCCCAAACAAAGTTTAAGGAGACATTAATATTTATTTACAATGGTGAACAAAGATGATCGATTATATTTACAGATTCTTCTAATCTTCTCCTTAATTATAAGATCAGCCAAAGCCAGACAAACACCAAAACAAATAAATAGATTTCGCCTCTTTATATTCAAAAGACTAACCTTGAGTAACGAGTTAACAAAACGGTGACAGGAGCCGGTAACTGATTTTCATCTTCCAGGATGTGTTCCATCGGAGAAACTCTCACAGCTGTTTGAGCTTTCGGTTATGTCCTTCAAACCAGAGAAATAAGGTATGCGAATCTGGGAGATATAATACATGTCAGATTGATGTTCATAAAGTATATGGTTGTGATGCTACCCTCTGTATAGTGGATACAATACCAGTTTTGACAAGAGTCATTTCCTTTCCAACCCTCTGCAAATGCACTCAGGAAACCAATCCTCCAGGGTATCTTAAACAGAGTAGTGATTCGGGGATTAGGAGAACCCAAACTTCTTTCCTGGCTCACTCGTGTCGCTGGTACAGTCAACAAACAGAGAAATACAACTACTGATAAACCTAGATCTTGTCTTGAACTCGAATCTGAACCAGAAATGTCAGACCCAACACTTGGTTACCCTGCAAGCAAAGAAAAACATATCAAGATTCTGATCAATCAATCAATGAGGTTAAACCAAGATGCAGAAATGTAACGACTAGACATCTCGAACTCAATGTGAGTGATGGTACTACATGTTACCATGAGTATCATTTTTAACGAAAAAAGCTGGAATTTTTCTGATTCAGTTGAGACCATTGTTTTATTGATAATATCAAATATTGGTTGACTAGGTAGTAATCCGCGCTTTGCACGGGGTTAGATATCTGTGCTACATATTCAAATTATATATTACGATTGTATATAACATAAGATATGCTTTAAGTTATCGGTAGTTAGTTTAAGGTTTTAGTTCATCTCATTTTTTTTAACATGTTATTATATACGTGTTCACAATAGTTTAATATCTGTGCTATATGTTGAAACCACCTATTACGATTGTATATAACATATTGTATATAACATAAGGTATGTCTTAAGTGATTGGTAGGTATGACCAGAGTTTTAGTTCATCTCATTTTTTTACATGTTTAATATATGTGCTATATGTTGAAACCACCTATTACGATTGTATATAACATATTGTATATAACATAAGGTATGTCTTAAGTGATTGGTAGGTATGACCAGAGTTTTAGTTCATCTCATTTTTTTACATGTTATATACATGTTCACAATAGTTTTTAACCGCTTCGTATAAATTTTAAATTTTTTTCAACTATTTTATAACATGCAATTGATTAGTTAACATTATGTGTACAATTAGAAAAGACAAATAAATAACCAACTAAAATATAAGAAATATGGAAGCATGGAAATATAAGTAGCAAAATAATTCAAACTAAAACAATTAAGGGTCAATCTACCCAAT
>OVBX01005057.1:0-13641 GCA_900406325.1 Erucastrum elatum
AGATTCTGGTTGAGTAGTTACTTAGTTGCGTGAGAGTTTGTGGGATCTAACCTTCTTTTTTACCATAGCCATTAACACATGTGTTGTGATCTTTGTCAGGAAAGGTAAATTTAGTTATGATCTAAGTTGTTTGCTTAGCAAGATAGTTCACATTGAAAATGTTGGGGATTGATGGTGGAAGATCCCTCAAATATGTTAAGTATTTGTGTTCCTAATGAAGCTCTAAGTGTGGTGGCGATGATTTTATTATTTGAAAAGTGATGTGACTNTTATTGTGTCCGGAGAAATTATATTTTTAATTTAAATTTTGATGGTTGTTTCTATTTTTGATGATTCACCCATTTAATTATATTTTGTTTAGAATTATTTTGATGTAAAAATTTAATTACATAATTTTGTTGTTAGTATGGTATTTAAAAAAAATATGAGACTTTAAACCAAATTTTTCATAGTGTATTAGGAAAAAAGATCATCTAAATTTTTTTTTAATATGAAGATGATTCATCTAAATATGAAGATTTTTTTTTTCACTTTCTCTGTACTTTTATTTTAGAAGTTTGAAAAATAAGAAAATTGTGATATTCTCATAGTTAGTATAATATTTTATATGTGTACGCTTTTGTATTAATGGTTTTAAATTTTATTTATTTCAAGTTATTTTGTTACAGTAAATTAAATATATGGTTTATCTATTAATATTTGTGTAATTAGATTTTATAACATGTTTAAATTATTTTATTTTACATTTTATAAATCCACGAGGGTTTTGATTGGCAATGTTTACCGTCGAAAGTCCTCTTCATCCCCGACGGCAGCCTCATCAACTATACAAATTCATGGGATGCCCTTGGATCTGAGCCGTTGGGTTTCATAAGAATATATATTGTTGGGCTTTCGTTCTGCAAAAGAAGATTAGTATTGTTGGACATTCATTCTGCAGAAGACCTATGGTATTTCAGTTGTTTTAGTAAAGATAGTATTTTATAATGGTTTGGAAGTATTTTAAATTTGTTTAAAAGTGGGACATGTGTCACTAAATCCCCCTACCAGGTGTCTCAAAAAGAGTAAAAACCTAACTTTATATATATAGATATCTTAGCAACGTATAACTCAATATCATAGTTCAAACTACGACCATATAATATTAAAAAGTAGCAAAAGGTTTATAATTAATAATGATAATCAAGAAAAAACAAGTGCTATAAAAATATAATATTAGGCTTCACTTGTCTCATGTCTTTGAACTGGTTTTGGTGAATCATCATAATGTAAAACCTTTTCAAATGTGGGTTTTATGAACCCACTCTAGTAATACTATGGACATTTCAACACTACTTTACTAAATTAAGAAAATATTAGCGAAAATCCCATGAAAAACCTTCAAAGTGGTAAGTACTTCTACTTTAAACCTCTAAATTTTATGTTTCCATAATAAACCTTGAAATTAAAGATATTCTTAACAAAAAAAAATTAAATGGCTAACGTGTTTTATGTGATTTTAAGATAAACATAATAATAAACTCTGTCAACGTGATTTTAAAATAATTTTTTAAAAGTTCGATTTGATTCGGTTTTCAAGCCCTAGGAGTCTCAAGTTTCTGTTAAACCTGTCAGAGATGGCGGTGGTTCTGTGACCCACCCGTTCAAGCATCTCGATAGATTTTATGAACCCGCCATCACTAGACAAAACTGCGATGTCTTGAGGAGGTGGTCGGCGTCCAATAAATCTGCGCATCATTCTTCTCATTTGGGTTTTCTATATACATTTTACTTTTTGGGTGGTTTATTTTTGAATTACAAAACTTGTACATTAGAGTCCATAAATAAAGAAATTGTAAATCAGATTATATGAACTCATTCTTTTACTGAATTGACTTTTCCATCTATACTATTATTTATGAAGTGATTTCGCTGATTTGTCATATTCTCCATGATTTTAGCTAATTTTACTTATTTGTCTTATTCTTATTAGTTTTTAGACTAAATCATCAATTTATTAATTTAGATAATATCAATATATTTCGATTTCTAATTAATCTATTAAATTAAATAATATAAATATTTCAAAATTTCTAATTGAAATTATGATCATAATTATTTTAACTTTCACAAGTTTCTTATTATTTTTTTTAGCTTAAATCATTAATTTATTAGTTTAAATAACATAACTATTTCAAAATTTTTAATTGGAATTACAACTATAATTATTTAAAAAAAGTTATGACCAATTCTTATTTTCATATGATGTAAGATGTTTTAAGCTGTATAGTTTCNTAGCTTAAATCATTAATTTATTAGTTTAAATAACATAACTATTTCAAAATTTTTAATTGGAATTACAACTATAATTATTTTAAAAAAGTTATGACCAATTCTTATTTTCATATGATGTAAGATGTTTTAAGCTGTATAGTTTCATTTTTTCTATAATTTTAGCTATTTTTGCTTATTTATCATATTCTTATTAGTTTTTAGATTAAATCATCAATTTATTAATTTAGATAATATAATATTTCGGTTTCTAATTAAAGATATCTCTATGCGTAGTACTTGGCGGTTCCTGAAAGACCACATCGATTAAAGATATCTCTATGCGTCTATATAGGCATATTTACTGCTACTTTGTATTTGGACTCAATATGTGCACACTTTTTTGGACAACAATATGAGCACACTTCAGACCACAAGTTTGGCTTCCATCTTTTGCCAGACGTTACTTTGTTTAATCACTTCACAAATATGTTAATTTTCAATTGTTTGACATGCCCTAGCATTTGCAATTTACCTATCTTTTTCCCTGATATATTTCATTTCATGGTTTCTTGTCATTTTCTTCAAATTCTTAAAATGATGGAAATTCATAAGTGAAAACAATAAGCTCAAAAGTCAAGAGAAAGAACAACCAACATGAAAGAAGATCAAAGTAAATGATAGGACTATCAAGGAGTCACCTCTCTCCCCTCCAAAGAAATGTAATAAAATGTCCTTAAATCAAAAATGACTCACCTAAAAGACCCGCCCAAAGAATATTACAAAACAGAAGTACGAGATTATTATCCACACATACCTATAAAATCAAACAGAGAAAGAAACATTCCGACGAATACCACCGTGGTAGAGATTGCGCAACTGTTTACTTGCACGGATAGCTTTTGTTTCTGATAGTCTTAGTAGCCGCCCATCGGTGGCATTCCATATGGTGGCATCGGAGGCATTCCCGGCATTCCTCCCATCGGTGGTGGCGGGCCGTAACCGCCTCCCATACTCGGACCTCCTCCCATTCCTGGCATCGGTGGTGCAGGTAGAGCCAGTGGCAATAATTGAGCGTACATGTTCTGTTTTCATAACAAGATCAATACGTAAGCGTCACTTTTGTTTTTCTAATTTTTTTTTATAGCATTTTGGGGTATATGATGTATGAATGTAGCTCTGAAAAGCAAGTACCTGTTGGGACATGACATCCTTCTCTTCTTGCTCTTTGGCCTTCACTTCTTTCTGTGCCTCTAGCTTGTCCTTGATCAGTTCATCCACTTTGCCAGAGTATTCTCGGATAAACTGCCATACAAAAAAAAGATTGATCATAAACGGAGTCTACATAGCTCGTATATCTCGTTTGAGTGATGTGGAGGATAAATCACCTGGAGGAGATATGGGAAGGCAAAGTCAATCATGTTGTTGATCCATGCAAGTTCCAGAGCAACATCTGGTCGGATTAAGTCATAACACACAAAGAGACATGTAGCAAAGCATTCCTTTTTCCCCTGTAAGAAAAGAAGAAGATTTTCTTAGCTTTATCTTCCGTTCTAAAGCATACCCGTTTGATGTAATCGTGCTTGAACTACGTACCTGTTCAATGAAGTAAACCAGAAGTTGTTCTGCAAGGTCATGGTCACCGGATTGTGAAGCAGTTTCCATACAGTCCTTGTACATGTTATCTTTCTTTGACAACGCAATTGATTGCTTCCATCTACCAGCTTTCTTGTAGATGTACGCAGCCACACGTCTCATTTCCACGAGCTCGTGTTTCTCAATCTGTTCGCACCAAGATTAATTAGAAATAATATAAGGGAAGATGTAAAACGTAAAGTCGATAGGTCTAAATCCTTACCTTCTGAGCGAGGCCTATCTGGTCAAAGCTGTCATGCAAATCAGTAGACTCGCGCAACCTGTCATAGTCTTCTTCTTCTACGTATATCTCATTCAGAGCTTCATTTACAGCAGAAACATTGTTGCTCTGAACTGCAACCATGTACGGCTTAATAAGGCGCAGCTGACCAGCCTGAGAATCACCGAAGAAAAATAATCATCAGAAAATCAATCATCATTAAGACACTGGAAAAAAATAACATTCAAGGGTTAGTCTCGAACCTTGCGCATGATATCAACCACACGTGTGTGGTCTAATCGAAGAGCAAGCACATTGAGAAGATCGTTGATTATATCAGGGTGCTCTTGCAAGTAGAAGTGAACGGCCTTGTAGTACAGCTCGACATTCGCAACCTTGGCGACAATGTCTTTGAATTGCATGTGCTCCCATGCTTCAGGAGAATGGTTCATCACAGTGGTTGCAGCGTTATCAAACTCATCATACTGAATGTAAAGATAGGTAAGTTCTTGCCAATGCTGTTGCTCATCACAGGCCCGTATAAGCTTGGGAATATTGAGGCGAGTCGAGAACAACTTGATGTGTTCCATAAGCTTCTCGTAGCGATATCTGGCGTACAGTACACCCAACTCGGTGAAGATCCCCATGTGAGCCCGTTCCAGACCAAGTCCACTCTCCATCAGTGAGATTAACTCACTGAAGCATCCTCTGTTCTGGTAGTACTCGCTGACTTCTTCCAGGTCGTCCACCTGTTAGAGGACACAAAGATTAGCCCGTAGGATAACAAAATCATGCAAAATTGACGAAAAAATTCAACAAGATCAGGTGTTTATTCTCACCTGTATGATAACGTTAAGTCCACATATTTGAGCCAGCCGGAATTCTTCAGCATCAACACAAGCGAAGCAAACTTCCTTCCATGTCTTTGCACTGTTTGCTTTCCTTGCAGCATCAACAGCACTTTGGAACTGCTGCAACTTCACAAGTGTGACGGCTAGCTTAGCCCAGTTCGATGTGAACGCATAAATTATTTTTGCAGCCTCGTACAGAGCTTCGTCATACAGGCGATCACCCACATTTGGTAGGTTAGCAACGTTTGGCATTAGAATAAATTCTTCAATCTCACCCAACCTTTCAATCTTTGCATAAGCATAGATGAGCTCACTATCAACCTTGGGTTCCTTCACCTTCTGTCTAACCATAAGAAGGTATCTGACCAAGTCATCATAAACATTAGTATCTTCACAGGCGCGGATGACCTCCAGGAAGTGAGAGGCATCATCAGCGCGGATAAAGGATTCGATTGCATCACTGACTAGTCCATCCCTGAGTTGAGCCTTGGCGACTTGGGTCCAAACAGAATCTTCTTCGACCCGGAAAGCAAACTCAACGGCACGCTCAATGCTGCCGACGTGATCCAACAATACATTGACAGCCTGGACATTTAGGTTAAACTTCTTGAAAATGGCAAATGCTTCCTCATACAATTGGGCATCAACCGCCACTTCTCCAACAGCCGGACCATCAAAATTGTCTAGTCTGTTGATGTAATCCATAACTCTAGACGGATCGGCCTTGATAGCTGTCAGTATTAACAGATTTTGCAGATTGAAGTTTCCACTGAAGGCAGAATTCTGAAGCACAATCTTTTCAAGAAGCTCGATAAGCTCATGCGGCAGATCAGCAGTCATGAATGCTTTGACAGCTGCAGAAACTTGTTCCGGGCTCTTGCTTTCGGGTAAAGCAGTAGACACAACTTGGTCAATAAGTTGTCTTCTATATTCGTTTTCTTCGACAAGAACCTTATCCCAGAGGTCACCATCCATCCTCTCCACCACATACCTGCAGTTGGAAAATCGTGCATAAGCAAAGCAGACAACATATGAACCATTGTGGAATAAGAAATTTGGTTAGCGGTAATCAAATACCTCGCTTGTAACTTGAACAAAGAGTTCTTGTTGGTGACATTGATGAGTTCTTCATCACATTGTCCTCTTCTGTATGCCACAACAGCCAGCGTGGGATCACGTTTCTCACAGTACTTACCCACAACCTTAGAGTCGTAGTAAGGATTGGTGGTCAGGAAATGCTCAGGGTTGTTGTTACTGTCTATGATAATTTTACCCAAGGCATTATGGACATGCACATCCTGGCTTCCCTCACTAACTAGATGCTCCAAGAACTGGGTGAGGAGACGGAGTCGATTTCTGAATAGAGTAGACAAATACATATTAGAGCTTTAAGAACTAAAGGGGTCTATGGACGGAAACAAAGATGACTGAATAGATTCACACCTCTTCTCACATTCCTCAACAAGGGGTTCAACAGGAAGCAATGAACGAACAGAGAGAATGAGGCCTTTTATAAAATCTTCAGGGCATTCGTCATCAAGCAACTGCCCCACAACTAAGGGAGCATTCCCAGGATTCACCTGCAAAAGGAATCCAATTGGAATATTTTAACCATAAAATGCCAAAGTTCCACACATTAACAATAGTCTCAAGAAACTGCATACCTTCTGAACGTAACCTTCAATGTAACGAAGCATGTTGTTTGTGTACAGGTAATGTGTAAGATCAGGGACAAAGCCGAAACGGTCACAGACATTTATTAAAGGTCGGGCATCAGGAAGCTTGGCTTCCATCAAAAAGTTCTTAGTCTTTTCAGCATCATAAAAGTTAGACTCTCTAGTCACACGCTCAACCTCCTTTATTTGACCAGTCTTGGCAGCTGCTTCAATGTACTTGAAGTGAATCTCAGGATCCTCACTATCACACACAGGGAAAATATCATCAGAATACAAACACAGAGATTGTGCTTATCTACGGGACTGACATTAGATTATAGATAAATCACCTCATGCTCAAATATGAACCAAGGAAAAAGTATAGCCCTTCGTACGACTTGAACTGCTCAAAGAGTTTAATGCATGAATCAACACCAAGTTGCTCGCAGTACTCCTTGCAAGCCTGAAATGATATGCACGCGTCAGTTTCACAGTAACCAATAAAATTCATATCATACCACAACACCGCACTTACCTGAACGATTATCTGAAGGTTGCCTCTCAGATTGACTAGCAGAAGATCCTTCATGCACTCCATAGCCCATTCGCTGGAAAGGGTACCAAAAAACTCAACGAGAGCCTGCATAGAGCAGATAAATATTCAACAACTCGACAACATCCAGGAGTTCGCAATAAAAAAATAGTTCCGAGGTATTACCTGTGGCTCAATAGCATGTGTGTTCACAATGACACGTTTTATATCAGGTAACTCTGAGTAATGCTGCACAAAGCAAAAGGAAAAGAAATTAAGAGAAGAAGAAGAAAAAACACATATTAAACCAACTAAAAACAAGTAAACATTGATCAATAACCTTTAAAGATTGGATATAAAGTCCAGCCTTTTCACAAAGCTGAGCAACACGAGGGCGGTCGTAGTGGCTGAACATCCCATTTGCTAAAATTGCATCAGCCACATTTGGAAAGGTTACCAAATTGATCTCCAGAACCTAAGTTGACAGTGAAATAAAAGGTCTGAGAAAGGTGATGAACTGGGAAAGCACAAACAGATACAAGGTGGCAACTCTTGTCAACCTTAGTTTGCAGAAAAGCATGCTCGGGTAAATTTGGCTTCAAAACATCGAGAAGGAAAGCAGTCGCTTCACGGATCAGATTTCTCTGTATATGCACAAGTAAATTAGCACATGAAAACTCACATGTAGTGGAGCTATGGATATTTTGGTATACACTAGTTTATACTTATTTACCGACCTGAAGGAAAAGATCAGTGATAGTGTTGTAGTCAACTGGACAACCTCCTTCCATTTGGGACATCATTAAAGCAAAATTCACTGCTCCCTGTATTATAAAAATATCAAGTTAAAATTAATCTGTAGAAGTTAATCAATTCATGACTACTCTTGTGTTTCCGCAGCAAACATCCAGTAAATCAGTCTTTCCAAAGTTTAATACGTTGCTCGCATCAAAAATGTACCACACTAACCTGAGGATCCGTGCGGAGTATGGTTTGTAGAAGAAACATGTAATCAGGCGTGTACCCAACCTAAAGTCACAATATGAAACATTGGTACATTTTCAGCACAATTAACTTCCCGGGTAACCATAACAGGGGGGCGGAAAATTTAAAACTTATTACTTACCTGCTTTGAGTAAATCAGTATTTTGTCGAACTCCCTTCGCTCTGCAAAAGCTGCTACAACTTTTGGAGTAGCTCGAGCTTTGATGTATATTTTCAGAGCAAGGTCATTATCCACAGTCTGGAACAGAAAGGATTATCAATACAACATGCTAAGGGAGACATTAAAGGACAACGGTCAAGTTTATGATTACCTTAACAAGGTCTCCAAGTTCTTCACTGCATTCTAACTTATCCTCTGCCAACCAGTTTTCCAAGAGATTCTTCTTGTTTTGATTCACAACAAGGCGAGATAGTTCCAAAGACTCATATGAATTGAGCTTCCCTCTAGTCAAAAGGGTCCCAAAATACTGTAACAATGGAGGAGTTTGTCCTGCTTGTACAGGAACACTCTGCAAAATTGAATGGTCCGACGTTGTAGTTTCATGTTGGTGTTACTTAAATCTATCAGAGGATTACTTGCTTGAATATGGAGTAAATACCTGGAACTTAGCAACCGTATCAGGTGTCCGTAGAATCCCCTGAGGAGATTCAGCAGCAAGCTCAGCAGCCTCCTTGTACTTTGTTTGAGCAAATAACTCCTGGAACCGTTGGACAACCTGCAACATCCAAACTGAATATGAGAACTTTCACATCAACGAATGACTCTTTTCGTCCAGGTTGCTTTTGTTAACTACGATTACTTCAGCACGAGAACATATCTACACAACTGAACCAAGGTAAACATCACATACCAAGTTTTCTGCACCAGGGAGGTTTCCCCTTTTAGCAAGATTGACAGCAAGTTCCAAATTGTTCAACTGTTAAACAAAAGCATAGAGTTCTTAGCATGTCATGATCAAATAGATAGATTGTATCAAGGAAAACTGGGAAAAGGGTAAAACATACTTGACCGCTAATAAAAGGTATTATCGTAGCCTCATTTACTGTAGCCAAAAGAACTTGTCCTCGTCTATTAATGGCATAGAAACCCCCAACTGAGGAAGCTTCAGAAGTTAAGAAAATTGGGTCTGGACTTATCCGATTTCTGTAGATTGCAGAAGCCGTCTCTAAATCGTATACAAACAACAGGCCAAGCTTGGTGATGACATATATCAAGTTAAATTTGTGAGAGACCTGTCAGAAGAAAAGGAGAGGATGGTGTCATGAAATTTTCACCAGAAACATACTGACGTTAACTGAACTTCTAATGCAACTACAAACCTGCATGGCTACAGGAAAATCATCAGCAAAATCTGGGGGGAAAAAGAGATCTGCCTGCTTCTTGGTAAATGATGGTTTTCCTGAAGAAAAAAATTGCCCACCTTTAACATCAGACGATTACCAACTAAAACGTAACCAAATACCCTAAATAAACAACCATGAAAATATAGAACAGTCTAGGAAGCTCACCTGGTTGGGCACCAAGCTCAATGACATGCAATTTTGATGTTATCTGTCCAGCATTAAAGCTCTTGCTGGCAAAGGATATAAGAATAGAAGGATTCTCATTCCCAGGGACCTATCGTTAATAATGTTATACTTGTCATACTACAGTTCAGGATCAAACCACAGAAAGAACTAACAAAAGAAGCACATTGTTTACCTTAAACTGGGCAAATGAAGCCGCATGTGCTTCAAGGGCCTGGCTCCGCTGTTGATCCACAGAGAAAAGCTGCATATTTCCTTTTACCAATTGTGGTCTCTAGAGGAGATAACAATGAAAAGACCAGTCAAGAACATATAAAATGTCTGTCATTATGATGTCTCCATTCAGCCTAAAATGGGGCGCAGTAAACCTACCTCAGGAGAGCCAGGAGCAATTCCAATCAACACCAACCACTTCTCGTTAGGAGAGCACTTGTAGTTAATAATTTGATTGTTTGCCAAATTGGCCGTTCTATCAAACATCTTAACTGGCTCAGAATCACCTGGAAATATGGGAGCAAAATTAGAAACAACATATAGAATGTATGAAGAAGATGAGAGTAATATGAGATTTAAAACCTTCAATCGACCAATGATACACAGAAGTTTGTGTGACCAGACCCAACATCTTCGGTGTAATCCATTTCCAAAAAGCAACCTATAAAACACGGGTGGTTAATATCCAAAATAAATTTAAGTACAACACCAAAGATACCGAGTAACAAAGAGTTTGTTTCGGTGCTCACCTGCTCAGGCATCTGATGAGACTTCAACTTCGCTTTTGCTTCGATGTTAAATATCTGTAGATGGTCCTGACTAGTTCCTGGAACTTGAGCTATATACAAATTAAAGAAAAAAAAAGTGAGCAACAAAGGAAAAAACATCTACTACACACTAATTGACACAACACAACCATGAAAGGTATCACACGTCAGAAACCACAGCGCTCTACTCTGATGTCTGCGTTAGAGATACTATCTTACACAACGAAAAAGCATAGAATCCGAGACATATCAGTGTAGTTACTTTCCATACTGAATTAATATAATATGTATTCTATCAAATAATGTATCACAACAGGTACATGCTCGTTTAAACTAAGTAGGAGTTATTAGTGATATAGTTCAAGAAAAATCATCAAAAGGAAACCATTCTAGGTGCACGATTTATTAATAGAAGGAAACAGACTAATTACCTTTCAAGGCAAGGATCCTAGAGTTTGGATTCATAAGAGCAGAATCTGCAGTGATAGGCCTCCTCAGAGGCTGCATAGGCATATTCATATCAATAATCACAACGCTGTTCTGCGGTGCAGTCTCTCGCACACAAATGTACTTGTCAGACTCCATAGTAACATTCGTAAACGTGATGAACTGCTGATTGATCCCAACGCTCGGCAGCTGCGAAATTTTGAAAAAAATAAACCGTCAAAGATCCGATTGAATCAGCACACTATACATTGAGGTATAACACAGATCTGAGCGTATGACATGCACTACACAAACTATCGATAGTAAGAGGATGGAATCAACCATATAACAGTCTGAGGATAATCAAATCGTCGGAGATCGGAGACTACGGCCAAATCCAGCTCGATTTTGAAGAGATTTACATATGTTTCTAAAAATGGAGAGGGAGGAGGAGGGAGGGATTACCGTTAGGATCTCCTTCATCGTGATGGGGGCGTTAGCTGCCGCCATGTTTGAACTCANACACACTATACATTGAGGTATAACACAGATCTGAGCGTATGATCTGGTCAGAGATATGCACTACACAAACTATCGATAGTAAGAGGATGGAATCAATCATATAACAGTCTGAGCATAATCAAATCGTCGGAGATCGGAGACTACGGCCAAATCTAACTCGATTTTGAAGAGATTTACATATGTTTCTAAAAATGGAGAGGGAGGAGGAGGGAGAGATTACCGTTAGGATCTCCTTCATCGTGATGGGGGCGTTAGCTGCCGCCATGTTTGAACTCAGATCGCAGCGAGAGAATCTCCCGGGGATAGAATCAGATCCACGGCCGGGAAGAGATCCTCAGCGGCTGAAAGAGAGAGAGGTTCGATGCGAGAGAACGTGTAGAAGGTTTGAGATCGCTGCCAGATCTGAGGCAAGTGAACGCTAAAGGTGAACAGCGATCGGATCGGAGTCACTCGTAGAATATAATGAGAGAGAGAACAAAAAAGGAGACGACGTGCTAATTTTAACGGGTCGGATCGGGTCGAATTTGATCCGAGCTAGTTAATGGGCCGAGGTTTGTCGCAAAACAGACAGTGATGTTGACATGTACTACTATGCTAGGTGGACTTCTCGTCTAGTTAAAAATTGAGTGAGTGAAAATTATATAATTGGTACGGAGGATAGTGGTTGTCACTGATGTTTCACTATAGTCTGAGGCTGAGTCTTATTTATTTGTATCCCTGTCTTCACGTTTACTTGTGGATTCCACTAGGGCTTCATGAGCCTTGAGGTGATGGTGCTACACAGGGAAAATCTTTTATTAAGTGAAATCTGACTAGACAGTGTATGGCCTTCTATCAGTTAGCGGCTTAGATGTTTTGAATGGAAACAACTAACAAGAGTTTTAGTATAAAAGGTTTATGGTTTTTGGATGTGCTTTATATCTCATCTTGTTACAGGATATATGTAATTGCCTCGACAGTAGTTTGGTTACTAGAGCTATGAGCTTACGTGTAATTAGTAAAGAGAGCAGTGTACTTTCTTGGACAGTAGAAATTAAAGTCAGTGAACAAGTAATATTCAGAAAATTAAATAAAAGTTCAGAAGGATTGTATTTGTATCAATCATCTTACACCGAAAAAGTTGCTCTAATTGAACCTTTGCGTCATGTCTGTGCCAATGGTACTATTAGTGACATTTGTTGTGTAAGAAAAAAAAATTGGCTTCTTCTCCAAAATTCATCTCAAGTTAAAATATCTTTACCCCAGCACTAAGTTTTCTCTCTTTTCAACTTGCACAACGAATGTCACTAGTTCAACAAAAACGTCTGGTTGACAAATTGGCCCAAAATAGACCGTCACAAAATTTCCACACGAGAACAAAAATGAAAAATATCTTTACCTCAGCCGCAGGTCCTCAGCACTAAGTTTCCTCTCTCCTTTCAACTTGCAGATCTTTTCGCACACTTACATATAAATTCAGTTATGTAATCTAAATTGCCGACCTCAGAAGGAAAACACTTTGTGAACCAGAAGATAGACACAGAGAGAGACACGAAAAGCAAACAAGAAACACAAGTTTACATCTCTCTCTCTCTCTTTAATAGTCTTTCATTACATTATCTCTTCTCTTTTTCTAACCTCTCATTTAAATAACAGAGCAAAAAAAACAGAGTCTTTCATCTTCTTCTTCTTCTGGGGAGAGAGAGAGAGAGCTCTAACAATGACGAACTTGGTCTTATCAGAATGTGGCATAAGACCTCTCCCCAGAATCTACACCACACCCAGATCCACTTTCCTCTCTAACACCACCACCTTCAAACTCAAACCATCCCCTTCTTCTTCTTCTTCTTCCTCTTCTCTCTCATTTGGTCTGAATTCTCGAAACTGGGCGTTGAATGTAACCACACCTTTAACAGTCGACCCCTCTCCTCCTATCGAGGAGGAACACGAGACGCAGAGATTCGACCCAGGCGCGCCTCCTCCGTTCAACTTAGCTGATATCAGAGCAGCTATTCCTAAGCATTGCTGGGTTAAGAATCCATGGAAGTCCATGAGCTATGTCGTGAGAGATGTTGCCGTTGTGTTTGCATTGGCTGCTGGAGCTGCTTACCTCAACAGTTGGCTTGTTTGGCCTCTCTATTGGCTTGCTCAAGGAACCATGTTCTGGGCTCTCTTTGTCCTTGGCCATGACTGGTAAATAAATAATATTTTAAAACGTTATTTTTCTTGTTTAGCCTCTGACTTGGTCAACTTTGGATGATTCCCACTTTTAATTTGG